>JAOPSE010000006.1:39904502-40070907 GCA_029449295.1 Zea luxurians
TGTGGGGTCCTCACTGCCGAGAGACAGTCCGGGAGAGGTCCGACCGGGCAATGGATCAGGTAAGGGCTCATTTTGTGTGGTTATATGTGTGGGTATGTGTGGTTTTGCTGAATGAATGTGCTATTGCTGCAGATGGCGCATGACGAAGAGGTTGAGGACCTTGGTGACCTAGACAGCACGCTGCCCGAGACCTCGGGGGTGGAGCTGGCGCCTTCGACCGATGTGGGCAAGGGTCCCTCGGTGACCCCCGCGCCGACTGGAGCTGGCGATGACCCCGTGCCAGCCCCTCCGCCGACGGGCGAGGACGCCTCGAAGGCAGTGGTCGAACCGGCTGCCGAAGACCCCGCGGCCGTGGCCGGGCCTTCGCAGGTGGCTGAATAGGTGTTGGGGAGTTTAAGTGTAAATTTTGTCTGTGTGATACTGAAACTCGGTTGCTGCGCAGGTTCCGACGTTTGGGCCTGCACACGCAACCGCTACTGACAATACTAATTTTGTGGCGACCTCAACCGTAGTGCTTGCCGACGATAATTTGTGTGGCTCTGTGTCTAAGTGTTTTGAGTGATGATTCTAGGAGTTCGATTTCGTGGACGGAGGAGTCTTCGGATGAAGGCTTGGATTATTTTGCAGCGTTAGATGTGGCTGCAGCGGAGCCTTCCCCACGCGTGGAGGGTTCTGGGGGTCTCCCGGGTGCGAGTACTAGGTATAGGCGGCGAAGGGCGGTGGCGAAACAAAGAGTGAGTGAATTTTCGCGAAGTGGTAGGCATCATCGTATTGGGATGGAGCGTGGCCGTCTTTGCATGGACCGGACGGGTAAACGAGAATTGTTGTCCTCGCCGATTGGGGCGAGCATAGGTGAAGGGGAGCTACGAAATATTTTTGAGGGTGAGGAATTGAGGATAATGTTGTTCAATTACAGGGAGATGGGTATCATCCTGAAGGTTGAGCCAATGTAATATATGATGCCCTCGCTGTGTGTATGTAACTGTAATTTGTATGATGAGGCTGTGCGCCTTCGTTGATCCGGCTGCACCCGTGGGCGACTTTTGTGCGGATTGTCTTTAAATGAAAGACTTCGATTGACGCACGATTTTGCGCACTTATTGTGCTATTCCGGCTGCACCCGTAGGCGACTTCTGCACGGAGAGTCTTTTTTTGCAAAAGATTTCGATTTTTTACGCACTTATTGTGCTATTCCGGCTGCACCCTTAGGCGGCTTTTGCACGGAGAGTCTTTTGGAAAAGACTTCAATTTTGCGCACTTATTGTGCTATTCCGGCTGCACCCTTAGGAGACTTTTGCACGGAGAGTATTTCTAGGAAAAGACTGCGATTTTGCGCACTTATTGTGCTATTCCGGCTGCACCCTTAGGCGACTTTTGCACGGAGAGTCTTTTGGAAAAGACTTCGATTTTGCCCACTTATTGTGCTATTCCGACTGCACTCTTAAGCGACTTTTGCACGGAGAGACTTTTAGGAAAAGACTTCGATTTTGCGCACTTATTGTGCTGTTCCGGCTGCACCCTTAGGCGACTTTTGCATGGAGAGTGTTTTAGGAAAAGACTTCGATTTTGCACACTTATTGTGCTGTTCCGGCTGCACCCTTAGGTGACTTTTGCGCGGAGTGTCGCACACAAGGGTAGTTTGCGCTGCCTCTCGCGGTGACTTCGGAGTGGTCGACTGCCGAAGACCATCGATGCGGTCTTTTTTGACATGCCGCATCTGAGTTTTTGCGGGGGATTTTTGCAGGTATATTACATGGCTCTGCCTTGTTAAAAACCTCACCCCCCGGGAGGAAAAGTGTGCGGACCGGAATAGTACTGTTTGGTGAATTTCAAGGGCGCGTGGGCCCTAAAGTTTTAGACAAAAAATTTGTGGAGATTGTCAATATTCCAGGAATGCTCTAGGTCTTCGCCGGTTGGCGTTGTTAGCCTGTACGCGTTGGGGGACGCTTTCAACTTGACGATAAATGGACTCTCCCATTTTTGCTCCAGCTTGCCCCATGACTCTATCCGGGTGGTCCGGACGAGTACGAGGTCTCCTTTGTTGAACTCTCTTGGGATGACTGCGTGGTCGCGCCAGGCCTTGGTTTGAGCTTGATATCTGTTGAGCGCATACAGGGCGAAGACGCGGTCTCTGTCGATGAGGTCTTTGGACATCATGATGAGGTTGACAATGCGATGGCCTTCAGCGTCATTGATTACTTGTAATCCCTCTGGGTTGCGGACGGCTGGAGTGCCGATGACGTGGTAGAACACATCGGAGGGCAAAGTCTCGCCTCTGGCTGCTGCCTTAGCCAACACGTCGGCTTCCTCGTTTCTGGCACGGTCCACATGTTGTAAGGTGAAGCCCTTGAATTGCTTCTCAAGACTGCGGACAGCTGTGAGATATTGCATGAGAGCAGGGTCCTTCGCTGAATATTCTTTTTCTACCTGACCGGTGATGATTTTGGAGTCTATCTTGACTATGCAGGTGGTGACGCCAAGTGCTTTCAGCTTGCGAAGGCCCAGGATGACGGCTTCGTACTCTGCTATATTGTTGGTGCATCTGTCGGACTCTAGAGCGAAGCTAAGGTGTGCTGCGTATTTGTGCTTAACGCCTGTGGGTGACGTGATGATTGCAGCCGCACCTGCCCCTGCATGGCACCATGCGCCGTCGCAGTGGATGGTCCATACCTTCTCTGAGGGCTGTTCTTGCTGTCGCGTTGGCCCTGTCCAATCGACGATGAAGTCTGCCAGGACTTGCGACTTGATTGCTATCCTAGGCTCGAAGGTGATATGGTACTCGAAGAGTTCGGCTGCCCATTTGGCGATGCGGACGGACGCCTCTGGATTTCTGAATAGTTTGCCCAGTCCCCTGTCCGAGGTGACCCGCACCTTGAACGCTTCAAAATAGTGGCGCAACTTGCGCGATGCCATGACAACTACGTAGGAAATTTTTTCTAACTCTGTCATATTGCATTTGGAAGTCGTGAGGACTTCGGAGACGTAGTAAACTGGACACTGCCGGGTTGCGCCCTCTCTATCCTGCTCTTGGACCAATGCTGCGCTGACTGCATGTGGCGAGGCTCCGACATAGAGCAACAGAGCCAGCGAGGGGTCGGGACTGGTAAGAATTGCCAACTCTGACAGGTGCTGCTTGAGTGATGCGAAGGCTGCCGCTTGTTCTGGTCCCCATGCAAAGTCTTTTGCGCCGCGCAGTGTCTTGAGGAAAGGTAGACTTCGCTCTGCGGACTTGAAAATGAATCTGTTGAGGGTGGCCAATCTGCCTGTCAAATGTTGGACGTCCCTGGCTGACTGCGGGGGTGTCATGTTGATTATTGCTTGAATTTTGGTCGAGTTCGCTTCGATCCCGCGGTGCGACACCAAGTTGCCCAGTATTTTCCCTTGGCGGACACTGAAGACGCAATTCTCAGCGTTGAGGCGAAGTCGTGCGTCAGCATGTTTGCAAATGTCTCTGCAAGGTCAGCCAGGTGGTCTCCTTTATTTCTACTTGCAACAACGATGTCGTCCACATACGTGAAGATGTTGCGGCCCACTTGGCTCTCGAGCACCGTCTTGGTGAGGCGAGAGAAGGTTGAGCCAGCGGTCTTGAGTCCCTCTGGCATTCTGATGAAGCAGTATGTGCCAAAGGGTGTGATGAAACTGGTGCTGGCCTTGTCTTCCTCCATCGTATTTATCTGGTGGTAGCCAAAGAAGCAGTCAAGAAGTGACATAACTTCGCATCCGGCTGCACTATCGACTATCTTGTCGATCCATGGAAGCGGGAAATTGTCCTTGGGGCAGGCCTTGTTGAGGCTGGTGAAATCGATGCACATCCACCACTTGCCGCTTTTCTTTTGCACCATGACTACGTTGGCGAGCCACGTAGGATAAGCGATTGGTTCGATGAAATTGGCCTCCAGCAGGCGGTGTACTTCGTCTTTGGTGGCTTCTGTTTTTTCATCGGACATTTTTTGCACAACCGCTGCTTCTTTGAGCGCACCGAAGGGTCGATGCCCAAGCTGTGCTTGATGACGGTTCGACTGACTCCGACCAGGTCGAGGGTGGACCAGGCGAAGACGTCCTTGTTTTTGTAGAGGCAGGAGATGAGCTTCTCCTCATCCTGCGAAGTCAGGTCTTCGCTTATTACAACCGTCTGCTTGGGCGTGGCCGGGTCGAGGGGAACTGTCTTCGTACTGTCATTGCTCTGCAGCTGTGTCGGGGACCGTAATTAGGGGTACCCCCAAGGCTCCTAATCTCAGCTGGTAACCCCCATCAGCACAAAGCTGCAAAGGCTTGATGGGCGCAATTCCAGTCAAGGCTCCGTCCACTCAAGGGACACGATCTCGCCTCACCCGAGCCCAGCCTCGGGCAGGAACGGTAGACCAAGGCAGATTCGCGCCTCGCCCGAAGGTCTCCTCAAGCAACGGGCGCACCTTCGACTCGCCTGAGGTCCAGCTCGGGCAGGCTTCACGAAGAAGCAACCTTGGCCAGATCGCCTCGCCAGCCGACCGGATCGCAGGAGCATTCAATGCAAGGATCGCCTGACACCTTATCCTAACGCGCGCTTTCTAGTCGACAAGGCCGAAGTGACCGCAGTCACTTCGCCCCTCCACTGACTGACCTGACAGGAAAACAACGACGCATGCGCTGCTCCGACTGCTGTGCCACCCACCAGGGTGAGGCTAACAGCAGCCAAGTCCAGCCTTGGGCGCCATAGGAATCTCCGCCTCATCCGACCATAGGGCTCGGACTCAACCTCGCCTCGGACGACGGTCTCCGCCTCGCCCGACCCCCAGGCTCGGACCCAACCTCGACTCCGGAAGATAGTCTCTGCCTCACCCGACCCCAGGGCTCGGACTCGACCTCGCTTCGGACGACGGTCTTCGCCTCACCCGACCCCAGGGCTCGGACTCAACCTCGACCTCGGACGACAGTCTCCGCCTCGCCCGACCCCAGGGCTCGGACTCTACCTTGACCTCGAACGACGGTCTCCGCCTCGCCCGACCCAGGGCTCGGACTCTACCTCGACCTCGGAAGACGGTCTCTGCCTCGCCCGACCCTAGGGCTCGGACTCAACCTCGACCTCGAACGACGGTCTCCGCCTCGCCCGACCCTCGAGCACGGACTCAGCCTCGACCTCGGAGGAGCCACCGCCTCACCGACCTTGGGCTTGGACCGACCACGTCGCAGGGGGGGTACATCATTACCCTACCCCTAGCTAGCTCAGGCTACGGGGAACAAGACCGGCGTCCCATCTGGCTCGCCCCGGTAAAACAAGTAATGATGGCACCCCGCGTGCTCCATGACGATAGCGGTTCTCAGCCCCCTACGGAAGCAAGGAGACGTTAGCAAGGATCCGACAGCCCCGACAGCTGTGCTTCTACAAGGCTCAAGCGCTCCTCCGACGGCAACGACGCCACATGAACAGGGCTCCAACACCTCTCCGACAGCCACGTTGGCATGTACATAGGGCTCTGGCTCCTCTCTGCTAGACACGTTAGCACACTGCTACACCCCCCATTGTACACCTGGACCCTCTCCTTACGTCTATAAAAGGAAGGTCCAGGGCCCTCGTACGAAAAGGTGGCCGCGCGGGAGAACGGGCTGACTCGCAGTCTCACGCCCTCTCTCTCTCTCCCTCGCGAACGCTTGTAACCCCCTACTGCAAGCGCATCCGCCCTGGGCGCAGGACAACACGAGGCCGTGGTTCCCCTTATTGTTTTCCCCCCTTGTGTTCCGTCTCGCGCCGACCCATCTGGGCTGGGACACGTAGCGACAATTTACTCGTCGGTCCAGGGACCCCCTGGGGTCGAAACGCCGACAGTTGGCGCGCTAGGTAGGGGCCTGCTGCGTGTTGACGAATAGGTTCCCGTCGAGCTCCAGATGAGGAGTCTCCAGCGACCTCTCCAACCCAGGACGAAGCTCCATTTCGGGAGTCTCGAGTTCATGTCCCTCGACGGCGGCTACGACATGATACTCCTTCCTCTACCGCACGACAATGACAATGGCAGCCGTCAGCCCGCCCGCTGGTGGCGGAATCGACGACGTCTTTCCCGCGTGATGGAAGAATAGCATCCGAGTCTGTCCCATCACCTTCCTCGTCGACGAGGAAGGAGGCAGGGCAATCATGGCCAAGCAGGAGGCAGCGCCTCGTCGGTTGTCGAGCGAGTCGACGACGCCGGCGCCCCAGCGGGGGACACGTTAGGCGTTGACCTCGCGTCTGAGACGAAGATGAGCGTCGTTTCCCCACAACACGCCAACCCCAAGCGGATGGGCGACGCCAACACGCTCGCGAAGGACTTGCTGGGCGTTAGCCTCGTACCTAAGATAACGGTGCAGTCCGTCCCCGACACGACTTCGTCACCATCTGTCGATCAAGAGGTACCGTCCGTTTCCCATCCTATGCCTTTTAGATTCAGCTTCGACCCACCAAGCGATCCCGCTTCGGTGGACGCTTTCATAAAGGCATATTCGAACCTTCCGGGGTACCATATGTGGTCAACCTAGGACCGATTGACAGCCGTCTCGACCTACGGGCCCCCGGGTTCAGAGGAAGACGACGAGCCCGACTCTGGTTGGGATTTCTCCGGGCTCGGTAACTCTAGTGCCATGCGGGACTTCATGACCGCATGTGACTACTGCCTCTCCGGTTGCTCCGATGATAGCCACAGCCTCGGCGACGAGGACTGTGGCCCAAGTCCCAAATGTTTCCACGTCGATCTAGGGGGTCTCGATGAAGGCAACCACCTTGGTATGCCAAAGGACGGCGATCCCCTGGGCCTGCGCCTCGCGTTGACATCCTTCGGGAGCTAGCTGTGGTCTCAGTCCCTGTGGGGGGTCAGGACACACAGCTTGAGCAAATCCGCGAGATGCAGGCCAGGCTCGATGAGGGAGCAGGACAACTTGTGCAGCTCCGGCAGAACATCGGGCAGGAGAGGGTAGGCCGAGCACCAGCCGGAGAAGCACGTCATCTGGCCCAGGACGTCCAGCACCACATCACCGACAATGCCAGGGCAAGGCTGCCCCCGGCTTCTAGTGGGGTCGGCCAGAACTAGGCTGCAGCAGCAATACTACTCCGAGCGATGCTGGAACCATCCACCACCGAGAGGTGGCGTATCCAGGGAGAACTCAAGAATCTCCTGGAGGATGCCGCGGTCCGACGGGCCAAAAGCTCTGCCTCCCGAAGGCAGGGATACCCCCTGGAGCATCGTGCCGCGACTTCCCGTTTCATGCGGGAAGCCTCGGTCCACACCGGGCGCACGCGGGACACAGCGCCTGCTGCCCCGGGCTGCCTCGGCAACGAGCACCATCGCCGCGACCGTCGAGCCCACCTTGACGAGAGGGTGCACCGAGGCTACCACCCCAAGCGTGGGGGACACTACGACAGCGGGGAGGATCGGAGCCCTTTGCCCAAACCACCCGGTCCGCAAGCTTTCAGCCGGGCCATACGACGGGCGCCGTTCCCGACCCGGTTCCGGGCCTCGACTAGCATCACCAAGTACTTGGGGGAGACGAGGCCAGAACTGTGGCTCGCGAACTACCGGCTGGCCTGCCAGCTGGGT
Source organism: Zea luxurians (assembly GCA_029449295.1). Classification (NCBI taxonomy): domain Eukaryota; kingdom Viridiplantae; phylum Streptophyta; class Magnoliopsida; order Poales; family Poaceae; genus Zea; species Zea luxurians. The sequence continues at coordinate 39,912,044 of JAOPSE010000006.1, forward strand.
GGAACGGATGATGACAACCTCATCATCCGCAACCTCCCCCTGTTCCTCTCCGACGCCGCCCAAGCCTGGCTGGAGCATCTGCCTCCTGCGCAGATCTCCAACTGGGACGACCTGGTCAAAGCCTTCGCTGGCAACTTCCAGGGCACATACGTGCGCCCTGGGAACTCCTAGGATCTCCGAAGCTGCCGCCAGCAGCCGAAAGAATCCCTGCGGGATTACATCCGGTGATTCTCGAAGCAGCGCACCGAGCTGCCCAACATCACCGACTCAGATGTCATCGGCACGTTCCTCGCCGGCACCACTTGCCGCGACCTGGTGAGCAAGCTGGGTCACAAGACTCCCACCAGGGCGAGCGAGCTGATGGACATCGCCACCAAGTTCGCCTCTGGTCAGGAGGCGGTCGAGGCCATCTTCTGGAAGGACAAGCAGCCTCAGGGGCGCCAGTCGGATGACGTCCCCGAGGCATCCGCTCAGCGCGGCGCGAAGAAGAAGGGCAAGAAGAAGTCGCAAGCGAAACGCGACGCCGCCGACGCTGACCTTGTCACCTCCGCCGAGCACAAGAACCCTCGGAAGCCTCCCGGAGGCGCCAACTTGTTCGACAAGATGCTCAAGGAATCATGCCCCTATCATCAGGGTCCTGTCAGGCACACCCTTGAGGAGTGCGTCATGCTTCGGTGCCACTTCCACAAGGCCAGGCCACCGGCGGAAGGTGGCAGGGCCCCCGACAACGACAAGACGGAGGGTCACAAGGCAGAGGAGTTCCCCGAGGTCCATGACTGCTTCATGATCTACGGTGGGCAAGTGGTGAACGCCTTGGCTCGGCACCACAAGCAAGAGCGCAGGGAGGTCTGCTCGGTGAAGGTGGCGGCGCTAGCCTACCTAGACTGGTCCGACAAGTCCATCACCTTCGACCAAGGCGACCACCCCGACCGCGTGCCGAGCCCGGGGAAGTACCCGCTCGTTGTTGATCCCATGATCGACAATGTCAGGCTTACCAAGGTCCTCATGGACGGAGGCAGCAGCCTCAACATCATCTACGTCGACACCCTCGGGCTCCTGCAGATCGATCTGTCCTCGATCCGGGCCGGCGCCCTTTCACGGGATCATTCTCGGGAAGCGCGTCCAGCCCCTTGGACAACTCGATCTGCCCGTCTGCTTCGGGACTCCCTCCAACTTCCGGAAGGAAACCCTCATGTTCGAGGTGGTCGGGTTCCGAAGAACCTACCACGCAGTGCTGGGGAGACCATGCTATGCCAAGTTCATGGCCGTTCCCAACTACACCTACCTCAAGCTCAAGATGTCGGGCCCCAACGGGGTCATCACCGTCAGCCCCATGTACCGACACACGTACGAATGCGACATGGAGTGCGTGGAGCACGCCGAGGCCCTCGCCGAATCCGAGGCCCTCATTGCCGTCATGGAGAGCCTCCCCAAGGAGGTGCCAGATGCGAAGCGCCACGCCGGCAACTTTGAACCAGCAGAGGCGGTTAAGTCCATTCCTCTCGACCCCAGCAACGACACCTCCAAGTGGATCCAGATCGGCTCCAAGCTCGACCCCAAATAGGAAGCAGTGCTCGTCGACTTTCTCCGCGCGAACGCCGAGGTATTTGCGTGGAGTCCCTCGGATATGCCTGGCATACTGAGGGAAGTCGCCGAGCACTCACTGGATATCCGAGCTAGAGCCCGACCCGTGAAGCAGCCTCTGCGCCGATTCGACGAAGAAAAGCGTAGAGCCATAAGCGAGGAGATCCACAAGCTGGTGGCTGCAGGGTTCATCAAAGAGGTATTCCATCCCGAATGGCTAGCCAACCCTGTGCTTGTGAGAAAGAAAGGTGGGAAATGGCGGATGTGTGTAGACTACACTGGTCTAAACAAAGCATGTCTGAAGGTTCCCTGCCCTCTGCCTCACATCGATCAAATCGTGGATTCCACTGCTGGGTGCGAAACACTGTCGTTCGTCGATGCCTACTCAGGGTATCACCAAATCAGGATGGAAGAGTCCGACCAGCTCGCGACTTCTTTCATCACACCTTTTGGCATGTACTGCTACATTACTATGCCATTTGGTTTGAGGAATCCGGGTGCGACATACCAAAGGTGCATGAACCACGTGTTCGGACAACACATTGGCCGAACGATCGAGGCTTACGTCGATGACATCGTAGTCAAGACGAGGAAAGCCTTCGACCTCCTCTCTGACCTTGAAACGACATTCAAGTGTCTCAAAGCGAAAGGCGTAAAACTCAATCCCGAGAAGTGTGTCTTCGGAGTCCCCCAAGGCATGCTCCTGGGGTTCATCATCTCCGAGCGGGGCATCGAGGCCAACCCGGTGAAAATCACGGCCATCACCAACATGGGGCCCATTAAGGACTTGAAAGGAGTACAGAGGGTCATGGGATGCCTTGCGGCTCTGAGCCGCTTCATCTCGCGCCTCGGCGAAAGAGGCCTGCCCCTGTATCGCCTCTTAAGGAAGACCGAGCGCTTCACTTGGACCCCCAAGGCCGAGGAAGCCCTCGGGAACTTGAAGGCGCTCCTTACAACTGCGCCCATCCTGGTGCCCCCCGCTCCCGGAGAAGCCCTCTTGATCTATGTCGCCGCTACCACTCAGGTGGTCAGCGCCGCGATCGTGGTCGAGAGACGAGAAGAAGGGCACGCATTGCCCGTGCAGAGGCCGGTCTACTTCATCAGTGAGGTACTGTCCGAGACCAAAATCCGCTACCCGCAAATTCAGAAGCTGCTGTACGTGGTAATTCTGACACGGCGAAAGTTGCGACACTACTTCAAGTCTCATCCGGTGACTGTGGTGTCATCCTTCCCCCTGGGGGAGATCATCCAGTGCCGAGAGGCCTCGGGTAGGATTGCAAAGTGGGTGGTGGAGATCATGGGCGAGACCATCTCGTTTGCCCCTCGGAAGGCCATCAAGTCCCAAGTCTTGGCAGACTTTATGGCTGAATGGGTCGACACCTAGCTTCCAGCAGCTCCGATCCAACCGAAACTCTAGACCATGTATTTCGATGGGTCGCTGATGAAAACAGGAGCGGGCGCGGGCCTGCTCTTCATCTCACCCCTCAGGAAGCACCTCCGCTACGTGCTGTGCCTCCATTTCCTGACGTCCAACAACGTGGCCGAGTATGAGGCTCTCGTTAACAGGTTGCGCATCGCCATCGAGCTAGGGGTTTGGCGCCTCGACGCTCGTGGCGACTCGCAGCTTGTCATCGACCAAGTCATGACGAACTCCCACTGCCGTGACCCGAAGAGGGAAGCCTACTGCGACGAGGTTCGGCGCCTAGAGGACAAGTTCTACGGGCTCGAGCTCAACCACGTCGCTCGACGATACAACGAGACCGCAGACGAGCTGGCTAAGATAGCCTCGGGGCGGACAACGGTTCCTCTGGACGTCTTCTCCAGAGACCTACATCAACCCTCCATCAAGACCGACGACACTCCAGAGCCCGAGAAGGCCTTGGCTCTGCCCGAGGCGCCCTCGGCTCAGCCCGAGGCAGCCTCGGCCCTGCCCGAGGCACCCTCGGCCCCCGAGGGTGAGGCACTGCGCGTCGAGGAAGAGTGGAATGGGGTCACGCCTAATCGAAACTGGCAGACCCCATACCTGCAATATCTCCACCGAGGAGAGCTACCCCTCGATAGAGCCGAAGCTCGGCGACTGGCGCGGCGCGCCAAGTCGATCGTCCTGCTGGGTGACGAAAAGGATCTCTACCACCGCAGCCCCTCAGGCATCCTCCAATGGTGCATATCCATCGCCGAAGGTCAGGAGTTATTGCAAGAAATACACTCGGGGGCTTGCAGTCACCACGCAGCACCTCGAGCCCTCGTGGGCAACGCCTTCCAACAGGGTTTCTACTAGCCAACCGCGGTGGCTGACGCCACTAGGATTGTACGCACCTGCCAAGGGTGTCAATTCTACGCAAGGCAGACCCACCTGCCCGCTCAGGCCTTGCAAACAATACCCATCACCTGGTCGTTTGCTGTGTGGGGTCTGGACCTCGTCGGTCCCTTGCAGAAGGCACCCGGGGGCTTCACGCACCTGCTGGTCACCATCGACAAATTCTCCAAGTGGATCGAGGTCCGACCCCTAAACAGCATCAGGTCCGAACAGGCGTTGGCGTTCTTCACCAACATCATCCATCGCTTCGGGGTCCCGAACTCCATCATCACCGACAATGGCACCCAGTTCACTGGCAGAAAGTTCCTGGACTTCTGCGAGGACCACCACATCCGGGTGGACTGGGCCGCCATAGCTCAGCCCATGACGACTGGGCAGGTAGAGCGTGCCAACGGCATGATTCTACAAGGACTCAAGCCAAGGATCTACAACGACCTCAACAAGTTCGGCAGGCAGTGGATGAAGGAACTCCCCTCGGTGGTCTGGAGTCTGAGGACGACGCCAAGCCGAGCCACGGGCTTCACGCCGTTTTTTCTACTCTATGGGGCCGAGGCTATCTTGCCCATAGACTTAGAATACGGCTCCCCGAGGACGAGGGCATACGACACCCGAAGCAACCAGACAAACCGAGAAGACTCACTTGACCAGCTAGAAGAGGCTTGAGACATGGCCTTACTACACTCGGCGCGGTATCAGCGGTCCCTGCGACGCTACCATGCCCGAGGGGTTCGGTCCCGAGACCTCCAGGTGGGAGACTGGGTGCTTCGGCTACGACAAGATGCCCGAGGGCGCCACAAGCTCACGCCTCCCTAGGAAGGGCCATTCATCATCGCCAAGATTCTGAAGCCCAGAACATACAAGCTGGCCAACAGTCAAGGCGAGGTCTATAGCAACGCTTGGAACATCCGACAGCTACGTCGCTTCTACCCTTAAGATGTTTTGAAGTCGTTCATGTACCTCGTTCACTTACGCAAGCAAAGTCTAACCATCAAGGAAGGGTCAGCCTTGCCTCGGCAAAGCCCGACCCTCCCTCGCTGGCTAGAAGGGGGGAACCCCCTCTGCATCAAAATTTTCCTCGGAAAAAGTCTTTCTGCTAGAACATCTTTCGTGCTTTTCGACTACTTCGATAGTGGAGTCCTGAAAACGACGTAGTACACGTAAGCAGGCAAGGCCGACCGAGTCGAGGGACTCCTACGCCTCCGGGATACGGATACCTCACTCATCACCTTCTGCGATAAGTAACTCACGCTCGGATAAGGGATTCCGCTGTCCGAACAAGTCTTAACACTCGAAAACTTTTTCTGCCAAAATGATTTTTTGTGCCTTCTCGACTATATCGATAACAGAATCCTACGGATGAGTAAGAGTACACGTAAGCAGGCAAGGCCGACCGAGCCAAGGGATTCCTACGCCTCCGGGATACGGATACCTCACTCATCACCTTCTGCGATAAGTAACTCTCGCTCGGATAAACGATTCTGTTACCGACACACAAGTCCTGATACTCGAAACAAGGGGAAAAGAAACGCAGCTTTACAACACGACGATGACATGTTTTGGCCTCGGTGGCCGCAAAAAACATACACACACTACAGACAAACTGTTCCTGCTTGTTCAGACGTTAGTAGGGGGAGCAGCAGCACCCTCGGCATCGACTCCACCTTCAGCGGAATCCGACCCGGCCTCAGACAGCAACACGATTAGAGGATCTCCACCTCGAAGGAAGATGCCGGCACCGTGCCTGGGCCATTGCCGCCAGGGTCTCCTCCAGGAACCCGGCCCAAGCAGACGGCCGGACCGGCCGCTCCGTAGCCTCAGCCATCTGTCCTCCGAGGACACCAGCCCGGCTCATGGCCTCGGCAGCCCGACTCCAGGGTTGGTCCCGCCAGTGGATGACCTGGCCAGGTCCCAGCCGCCACTGCAACGCCTCCTCGGCCTGGGAAGTCCCCTACTCCTGGCCCGACGAAGTTTCTTCTCCAGCCGACTCCGCCTCTGTCCATGCTGACACCGCTGCCTCCGGCTTTGGCTCATCACAGAGCAGCCGAGGGTTCCTTCACTAAGCAAGAGAAGCCTTGAGCAGCAAGGCCGACCGAGCCGAGGGACTCCTACGCCTCCAGGATACGGATACCTCACTCGTCACCTTCCGCACAGGGCAACTCACACTTGGTTAAGCGGTCTAGCTAGCCGATAGGCGAGTCCTGGTGCACGAAATGGGGAAGAAACACGGCTTTACGCCCAAATACACAAATGTTCAAGCCCCGACAGCCGCAATTAACATACGTCGTTACTCAAGATGCCATTACAAACGGGACTCCGGTTCCATTCCCGCGGGTATGAACAATATCCATACCAAGAGGCCCGCGGGACGACGAACTCCAAGCGGCTCACCGCCGCCTACTCCAACAGCAGCGACAATGACCTCTGCTCCAGGTGACCAAACAGCAGCAGCGATGACCTCAGGGCAGACGCTGCTACGACAAGGCCCTCGCCCACGTCTCCACTCGAGGGACGAGGACAAGCTATCAAAGCCAAAGAGCTGGAGGCCCGGAGCGCAGATGGCAGCGACGATCTCGTCGGCGACGAGGACTTCTCCGGCCATCTGTCCACCGGCAGATCCCCACTCAAGTCCGCCCGGACGGGCAAGCACCGACCCCCACGCGAAGGCGTCGTGCCGGAGCAAGGGTAGGACAGCCCAAGAACACGAACGCCGCCGTAGCAGCGCGCGACGTCTTGGGCGGTCCCCCGGTGCACGCGGCGCAATAGCCGCCCGTGCGGCGGGCAGAGAGCCGCACTCCGCCCAGCGGTGGGAGGTGGCACCGGAAGCCGTGCCAGAGCTAGCTGAGCCAGCGAACCAGGCATGCTGGAGCTGATGACGCTTGCGGCCGCTCGGCCACGCGTTGTCGAAGACCGCCCCTTCCGCTAAGCCGGTGAGCGCCCTCTCCCATGAATGCTGAAGGAGGAGGTGGCCCGTCGGCCCGTACGGGAGGTAGAGCTCCGGCTCAGCTCGCCCTCCGCCCCAGCAAGGATGACGAAGATCCTTGAAGCTGAGGGCGGGGCAGAGGCTGCAGCCCGGCTTGCTTCTCCCCACCATCAAACTGGTGGTCACCGTCTTGGGTGACCATCGGCGAGGGGATGCAACCGGGCTGCACGACAAAAATCCTTGAAGCCGAGCGATGGCTGAAAGGTGTCGATCTCCACAAGGCCGCGCTCCTCCAACGACAGCAAGAGCAAGGCGGCGCGGGCGCTCCCCACCCGGGGGCTCGGAAGGCGGAAGGACGCGATGCATGAGGAAAGTGCGAAGGCACGGCTACCACCCAGGAGGTTGATCCCTTTTTAAAGGCGACTCTCCCCACTCGCGTCCTCAGCCGTCGCGGACTAAGTCTTCACCAACACGCTCCAAGGTCCTCCCCCTATGACGCGGGGGCTGGGCCCCACGTGACATGCAAGCTGCCCCAGGACAGAAGAAGCCAAACCGCCGAGCGTGGAGCGTGTAACCGCCCAGCGGTTACAAACATTCCTCCGTCTTTGCCCCAAACCAGCGGGTGAAAGGGCGGACCGCCATGCATGCGGCATGCAACTGCACCAAGGGGGCGCACCCTTTCGACTTCGACGCATCCAGCATGGAGGCCTAAACCCAAACGTCATGTAACCAGCGCGCCAGTTACTGCATGCGAAAAACTGCAGCGCCACTTGTGCCAACGCCGCGCCTTCTCGACTACGGAACCGGTGCCACGACTCGAGGCAACCCTGCGCATGGCCCAGCAGTGCCATCCAGGCACGCCGGTCACGGGTCAGTCAGCCGCGGAGAAGGCGCGACAGTCAGTATGGCCAGAAGTGGGCCAGCAGTAATGGCGGTGGCAGGCAGGCGGAAGCAACAGTCAAATCATCTGCAGGCTCACGTCCCCTCCTGGAACAGCGAGAGAGCCCTCTCCCACGGCGTGAAGACGACACGCCCGTGTTCCGTTCCTCGAACGGCTCGCGCATGCACAACGGCTGCCCCGCGAACCACTCGTCCCATCGCATTAACTCTGCGGCAGGGCAAGCGACACCTCTGGCGGGAGAAGCGGGCGATGCTTCACCTCCGCCATAGTGACCGCGTCAAAAAAGGTGTGCCACGTCGTTCAATTTCGTATCCTTTTCTTCTTCCCCTTTCTCTCTCTTGCTACAGGGACCAGGAAAGGGGATACTCCGAAAGGGATCCTTCTCCGTGAAGGAAGCGGGCCCCGAGCCCCCTACTGATCAGAGGTTCGAAGGCTGCCCCCCGGAAGGGTTCGACAACCGCCTCAGAGCACTCGGGCTCCGCGCCCACTACTGGTCAGAGGTTCGAAGGCTGGCCCCTCGGAAGGGTTCGACAGCCGCCTCAGGCCACTCGGGCTCCGCGCCAACTACTGATCAGGGGTTCATAGGCTGGCCCCCCGACGGGTTTGACAGTCGCCCCAGAGCACGCGGAGTGAGGGATGACTCTAGGTACGTTCGATACATAACCAAGGCTCGGGCTATGCTCCTGAGGTACCCTAGGACATTTCCGAGACCAGCAGGAGCGATTCTGTAACAGAATCCCATCAGAGGGAGGCATCGAGCCCTCGGACCCAATCGAACGGGACCGAGTCCGGCAAATCACCTGCAGGTACTTTTGGATCGCGCCTCTGGGCCACTAGCCGACCCTTATCGAATGGGGCACGGGCGTCCACTCGGATCACCCGTTAGCAACTCACTGGAGACACCATGTTCGGCGCCCTCCGAGGGCAACATGGCGCTTTCCCCCCCCCCCTCCTCCTTGCGAAAAGGCGACGAAGGGGCATATGAAAAAAGCTGAGTCCGTCCTTGACCGTCCTCTCGCCCTGTGCAGAGGCTCGGGGGCTGCTCTCGCAAACCCGGCTTCGGCCAACCCGTTGACAGCGTCAACATACCAGCCCAAGAACTCGGAACCTAACTATGCACCCGGGCAACGACCAGTTCACATGAGGGAACAACCAGACCGGCCGAGGCATCACGAAAGGCATTAAGACCTCGAAGGAGTCAAACCACTCCTCCGAGGCCTTGGGGGCTACACCAAGCGGGTGCGCTCGCGCGCACCCACCGGAACAAAATGCAACCGAGAAAGGCCGGTCCCCTTGCAAAAAAATGCGACAAAGCCTCCAAGCGAGTACCCACACTCCCTTTGAGGCTCAGGGGCTACTGGCGGGGACTGTAATTAGGGGTACCCCCAAGGCTCCTAATTTCAGCTGGTAACCCCCATCAGCACAAAGCTGCAAAGGCCTGATGGGTGCAATTCTGGTCAAGGCTCCGTCCACTCAAGGGACACGATCTCGCCACACCCGAGCCCAGCCTCGGGCAGGAATGGTAGACCAAGGCAGATTCGCGCCTCGCCCGAAGGTCTCCTCAAGCAACGGGCGCACCTTCGACTCGCCCGAGGTCCAGCTCGGGCAGGCTTCACAGAGAAGCAACCTTGGCCAGATCGCCTCGCCAGCCGAGCGGATCGCAGGAGCATTCAATGCAAGGATCGCCTGACACCTTATCCTGACGCGCGCTTTCCAGTCGACAAGGCCGAAGTGACCGCAGTCACTTCGCCCCTCCACTGACTAACCTGACAGGAAAACTGCGCCGCCTGCGCTGCTCTGACTGCTGTGCCACCCGCTAGGGTGAGGCTGACAGCAGCCAAGTCCAGCCTCGGGCGCCATAGGAATCTCTGCCTCGTCCGACCCCAGGGCTCGGACTCAACCTCGCCTCGGACGACGGTCTCCGCCTCGCCCGACCCCCTGGCTCGGACCCAACCTCGACTCTGGAAGACAGTCTCTGCCTCGCTCGACCCCAGGGCTCGGACTCGACCTCGCTTCGGACGACGGTCTCCGCCTCGCCCAACCCCAGGGCTCGGACTCAACCTCGACCTCGGATGACGGTCTCCGCCTCGCCCGACCCCAGGGCTCGGACTCTACCTCGACCTCGGACGACGGTCTCCGCCTCGTCCGACCCCAGGGCTCGGACTCTACCTCGACCTCGGAAGACGGTCTCCGCCTCGCCCGACCCGAGGGCTCAGACTCAACCTCGACCTCAAACGATGGTCTCCGCCTCGCCCGACCCCCGGGCTCGGACTCAGCCTCGACCTCGGAGGAGCCACCGCCTCGCCCGACCTGGGCTCGGACCGACCACGTCGCAGGGGGGTACATCATTACCCTACCCCTAGCTAGCTCAGGCTACGGGGAACAAGACCGGCGTCCCATCTGGCTCGCCCCGGTAAAACAAGTAATGATGGCACCCCGCGTGGTCCATGACGACGGCAGTTCTCAGCCCCCTACAGAAGTAAGGAGACGTCAGCAAGGATCCGACAGCCCTGACAGCTGTGCTTCTATAGGGCTCAAGCGCTGCTCTGACGGCCACGACGCCACATGAACAGGGCTCCAACACCTCTCCGACAGCCACATCGGCATGTACATGGGGCTCTGGCTCCCCTCTGCTAGACACGTTAGCACACTGCTACACCCCCCATTGTACACCTGGACCCTCTCCTTACGTCTATAAAAGGATGGTCTAGGGCCCTCGTACGAAAAGGTGGCCGCGCGGGAGAACGGGCTGACTCGCAGTCTCACGCCCTCTCTCTCTCTCTCCCTCGCGAACGCTTGTAACCCCCTACTGCAAGCGCATCCGCCCTGGGCGCAGGACAACATGAGGTTGCGGTTCCCCTTACTGTTTTCCCCCCTTGTGTTCCATCTCGCGCCGACCCATCTGGGCTAGGACACACAACGACAATTTACTCGTCGGTCCAGGGACCCCCCGGGGTCGAAATGCCGACAAGTTGTGCCTTGACTTTTTCGCCCGTGGTTAGACAGGTCGCCTCGGAGACTTCACGCTATGTTGTAAGGCAGTGTTCATTTCGCTGGCCTGGAATGAAGTCTCTCTCAATGTTGCACGCAGTCTGCTGGTTCCCGTAAACTGTTATCACACCTTGTGGGCCCGAGATTTTCATGCAAAGATACAGGCCGTGAATGGCCGCTTCAAATTTGTTGATGGAGCCCCGACCCATTATGGCATTGTAGGGGTAGACCATATCGACGATGTCAAAAGTGACCTATTTGCTTCGCGCAGTGGGAGCAACGCCGAATGACAGGGGTAGCTCTATCTTGCCCACAGGGAAGGTGCCCTTGCCGCCGAAGCCATATAGGGGGTTGTCCGACGGCTTGAGTAAGCTGTGGCTGATGCCCATGTGGTCGAAGGCATGCAGGAAGATGATGTCTGCCTGGCTGCCGTTGTCAACTAGGACTTTGTGCAGGTCCCATCCTGCCACACTGCAGTTGATTACCATGGCGTCGACATGGGGTGCGCTGCGCAGATCGACATCTCTGGCGTCGAAGGTTAGTGGCACGTGTGACCACTTTGTCTGCACGACTGGGCAAGTGAGGGTGACGTGGTTGACGCTTCGGTAGTGATCCCTCTTCTGCCGCTTCGACTCGAAGTCTATGCTGGACCCTCCGGTGATCATGTGGATGACTCCGTGATACGGCTAATCAGCGAAGTCTTCTTGCTTCGGCGCTGGAGGGTGATATTGGTGGTGTGGGATTGGTTGATGCGGAGGCGGGGGCGGGGGTAGTATGACTTGTACCTCCTGGTGGTGCTGATATGCGTGATTGGGTAGATGCTGGGCGTGGCCTTGGTTGTATGGCTGTGGGTGGTAGTGTTGATATGTGTGCACGACAACTCTTTGGTTGTCGGCTGGTTGTGCCCGAGACATCCTGTCTCTGGTAGCCTTTGTTTTCGAGCAATCCCTTGTTGGATGCGCGCAGTCTTCGCCATGAAACAGGCAGTAAAATCTGCACGGTTGCTGCGCCCATCCCCAGCCTCGGCCACGCGTGCCATTGCCGCGGCCCTGAGGGGGATAGTCTTGACGGCGAGCGACTTCACCGACGGGGTGCTGGTTGGCTATGTTATGGATCTGCTGCTGACTGCGGTTGTCCCATCCGGAGTCTGACTGCGAAGGCCTTGTCCAGGTTCGGCTGGACTGCGAAGGGTCCTTGGGCTTTCTCTGAGACTCGACCTTGCACTGGTGGAGCTCTTCGGATCTGGTGTACTTCTCGAACAACTGATAGAGCTCTTGGAGATTTTTGGGTGGGTCCCTGATGCAGTGACTGTATAGGACGCGAGCCCGGAGGCCACTGATGGCGTAGTGTATGGCAATTTGGTTGTCGACCAAAGGAAGTTGTGACTTGAGAGTTAGGAACTTGCGATAGTATTCTCGCAGGGTTTCCTTCTCTTGCTATTTGCAGAGCGACAATTCGGCCAAGGCATCGGTGTCTAGGCGGTAGCCTTGGAAATTGAGCAGAAACTTGTCTCGGAGACTTCTCTAGGAGTCAATGGACAATGGGGGCAACCTGGTGTACCAGGTCAAGGCCGGACCTTCAAGGGTGATAATGAAGGACTTGGCCATTGTGGCGTCGTCCCCTCCGGATGATGCGACGACAACTTGATAGCTCATGATGTATTGTGCTGGGTTGGTGCTGCCGTTATACTTGGGGTAGGTCCCTGCCCTAAAGTTGGCGGGCCATGGTGACACTTGGAGTTGCGGCGCCAGGGGGCTTCGCTCATCAAGGTAGTTGATGCCTTGGAAAGCTGCGGCATGTGGGATGAAGGGCCCGCGCTGGGGAATGAATAAGTCTCCGGCTGGCGCGCGCTGTTGGAGGGGGGGGGCGTGCTGCAGATCGTACTAGCCTTCGCTCTACATGAGTGCAATCTCTTGCTCTAGTTCCCGGGCCCTCTGCTCCTCATCTCGTATCATCTGACGCACCTTGGCTTACGTGAAGACACGTTAGCGCTTGGCTTCAAGGATTTCTTTCTGCTTTTGGAGGTTGTGGTTCTTGAGGCGTAGGGCCCGTAGCTGTAGCTATTCTTCTGCTAAGACGCCGATGACTTTGTCGTCCTCTGTTGCTTCCTCGCCCTCTAGTGGAGCAAAGCCTAGGGGTGGTGCTTGTGGTTGTCCTCTGGAGCTACAGGTGTGGAGGGTGCCTTCAGGAGTGTGTTGATCGTTGCGCTATCTCTTACTGAGTGCTTTGTCCTCGCCAGCTTCTTGGTTGGTGTTGTCTGCGAGGGCCTTGCCCTTTTTCTCAGCTAGCAGTGCTGCCTTCGCTGCTTCGTCGATGGATGTGGATGCCTTCGAACTAGCTCTTTTGGGTGCCATCGTGGGTGGTTTGTTCGTAGCACGAACGGTGGGCGCTAATGTTGGAACTTGCGCTCCTAAGCAAATCGATCCAACGGGGGAGTGGAAAGAGTGCAAACAAGGTTTATTGTGGGATCGCAATTGCTCTATTCATCTGGCCTCTCAAGGGCACTGTATGGGGGTATTTATAGGCGCCCGATTGCCTATCGTCTCAATGTAAGGACGCTTATGCCCTCGGGCACCTGGATTATCCCCAGAAAGGGAGGGTTACAGACCGTAATTACAGAAAAGCTATTACAAATCAGGCCCGTAACACGCTTCTCCGTGCAGGGGCTGTTACAGTGGGACGAATCCCACACGGGCCTCCCTATCGGGTGAGGACGTAGGATGGAGAGAGACTTCGTCGTAGGCCTTTGTCTTGCAGTGAGGAGGACGAAGGGTGGGCCGCGCCGGTCATCTTGCCTCCGTTGGTTGAGCGAGGTGGCGAAGGCCTGAAGCGAAGGGTAGCGTCTTCGCCTTCGCCCCAACAATCATCACAGTGTATATTAATGAAAGAAGGAGCATATGAAGTATAAAAGATAACATGAATAATCATATAACATTATTAATATATATATTATTTTTATTGTCATGGATAAACAGAAACAATAATGAATTACATTTGTACCTTCGGCTTGACAGAAGGTAAAAGTCCAAGCGTGATGCACGGGCGAATACAATTCAGTGTGAACAGTACGGGGGTACTGTTCACCTATTTATAGGCACGGGACGTAGCCTGGTCAGCATTACATTTATGCCCCTGATGACTAGTTACAATCATGACACAAATCATCATGGGCTGAACGGTCTTTTCTTCTTTAACTCGGTGCAGCCCTTCGTCTCAAGGCATGTCGCTATGTCGAAGCTCCCTAGATCGTAGCTTCGGAGTGTACCTTCGCGCTGTGTTTGATTACACACTGATCTTTCGAAGGTGCTTCTTCTTAAAGGACCTTCGGAGATGAAGCAGGCCCCCAACAGTCTCGTTTGGCTAAAGTGGACTAGCTGTATGTGGAGTTAAGGTTAAGCAGTTGCTTTTAGTTGGTCAAGTTTTTATTACTATAAGTAGAGCCAAATTTTAGTAATAAACCCAGTTATTACTCAGAAGCACTTCCTCCGAGAGGAAATACCAGAGATAAAAATTATAACCATCATTGCTAACCATCATCATAAAAGTAACCAAAGTTCTTCTAATCGAAGAGGATCCCAAGGCTGCTCATAACCATGAGCACGACTGATATACAAGTTTCTAACACTCTGCAGAGGTCGCACACTTTACCCACAAGTTGTGATTCCCATTCTGCCCGAGGTTCTAGCGTCCCCATTGATCACTATCAAGGTGACCTAGCAGGGTCTCACTATGTAGCCTTTACAAAGATTTCCCAGAGGTCATAGCCGCCCGTTAGGTTTCTCCAGTTTGATAAACACAGTACATCTCCCCAAAGGAAGGGTGACTAACAAAAACCAAATCGAGAACCTTTGCAACCAGCTTCGGCAGAGCAAGTATTGTGCCCGAACCCCATTGATGGCCCTACGGTGAAGCCAACTACTCGTCTAGTTCCTCTAATTAATCAGCTAAGGGTGTCCCATTCCACCCTCATGGTTGCACTGTTATCCCGGGTTGTCACTCCCCAAATAGGTCCTTACGGAGAGGTACTCAGGAAATAGCCTGAGTCCCCTAAAGTAATCACAAGAACCTCATCGGGTTAACATCATCATATCATAAATAATCACATCATGTTCATTGATTAAGTCAGAGCAATAGCATAATGCTAATCAGAATAACTAAAAAGGTAAACAAGGATAAGGTAAATACAGACTAGTCAATCCTTAAGTTTCAATAATGTAATGCGGGACAGTGAATTATAAAGTAAAATAGACATGATAGGTCTGAGGACACTTTCCTTCACTAGGTTGTTGCTCAAGAAGATCTTCAGCAACACACTCAGGAATCACAGACTACTTGTTGTCTAAATAAAGCGATCACACATTCAATACATTTGGAAAATACAAATGAACAGCACATCATACATGTACAAACATTGGAACACACCTCGAAAGGTATAGTATTAATCAAAGAAAAAGGAGATCAAATCATAAAATGAACTAATCTTAATTAGGAGTTGATTACTCTTTAAGTGTTGTCCATGATTACATAATCTAATACTATTCATTTTATTGAGACCCAAAGGTTAAACCAAAGATTAATTCTTATCTTACATATTATTAAACTCACAGGATTAAACATCCATTTATCCCAAGGGTTTTCCTTTTTATTTATTTAACTAAGGGAATAAATCAACATATACATCAATCTTATATTCTAGGTATAAAATTAAAGTGTACAGACTATAGATGAACATAATTTATTTAGACAGAGAATAATTTTATGAACATTTTGCAATTTGAACCACTAAATTTGGAGTTAATATGAAAAGACATGAAATAAACAAGTTTTGAAGTTTGAAATATGAAATTAGGGCTAATTCTGTAATTATTTAAAAGCATAGGGGGCTGTTTAAAAGAACACAAGGGTCTACACGCGAAAACCAGGGATGGCAGGTTTATTTCCTAAAATGTGAGGGTCTCTTTAGCTAAAGTTACACGCGAGGAGGTACGGGGTGATCTCGATCATCAGATCAGAGATCAACAGACAGGATTAGATCCTGAGGAAGCGCGTGGGCGCGGGCGCGCGGACGCGACTGACAGGCGGGGACGGGGTGTCAGCAACTAGAGAGGGAGGCGGCTGACCGGTCGGGCCCAACGCCAGGGGGCATAGGTGCTGACTGGCAGGACCTAGAGGCAGAGCGCGCGGGCGTGAATCGTTATCCGCGAATTTGAGTCGTTGGATCAGGGGCGGACGATCACGATGGGCCACGTGGGGCTTAACTACTTGGTGGCCGGCGTTGCCTCCTCCACGGCGGCGAGGTCATCGGAGACGAGGCAGATGCGATCACCAGGCGGGCTGGGGTCACAGGGGAGGGCTGGAATGGGTGTAGAGGGCCTGGTGAATGCACTGGTCGACTACCAGTCGCAAGAACGGGACCAAAGAAGGAAGAACGACAGAGGGAACATGCTCCTGGCAGGTCGGACAACTCTGGCAAGGAATTCCGACCGAGGAGGGGAGGTTTCATGCACGCTAAGGCCTGGTCTAGCTACAGCAGGGTAAGGGGAACACTACGGACTAACACAGAGGCATAGGGTCGTGCTAAAAACCACCAGCCACCGCGCGGGCGCGACGAACCAGCACAACCATCGCCGGCGAAGCCAAATTGGCCAAAACCAGAGGGATTCAGGAGAAATTGAGCGGTGTCTCAAGTAGCTGATGGCGAGGCGGAACATACCAAGGCAATGGACGTGGCGCAACCTCGACGGCGGGCATAGAACGGATGGCAGGGCTTCAGGGAGTGGCGGCGGGGCTACCTGGTCGCGTGCGCAGAGCGAGAGAGGGGACGAGCAAGCTCAGCTGGAGGCACAAATGAACGGGGGAAGGTGGGCGAGCGGTGTGCGGGCTTCTAAAGGGGCATGGGCTCGAGAATGTGGCCGGAGAACGTGTAGTCGTGGGCACGTCCACAACGAGGGACGTGGGCGAGAGGTTGGGGATGAGCTGACAGGTGGGGGTGTAGGACAGAGAGAGAGAGCGGGCGCGTGGGAAAAGGAACGGCGCCGACAAGTCGGCCCCACAGCGCAGCGAGAGGGAGACAGAGCGAGAGCGCGCGGGTTGGCGCCGACAGGCAGGACCCGCCTGTCAGACACCGAGGGCATGCAGGAGCGGGCGCGCGTGGTGCTGGGCCTAATGGGCAGACTGGGCTGAAATGGTTTTTCTATTTTCTATGGAATTTCTAATGCCTTTTCTATTTATTTTCTCTAGGGTTTTCAATTCAAATTCAAACCAAGTTTCAAATTCAAACCAAATCAATCATATGCAACAATTCAAAGAATATTTGGAGCACAACATGATGCAACATTTCATGACTCATATGGTTTTGACAAAATAAACTAAATAATCCCTCACCAAAAGAAAAAGAGAGAGAGAGAAACTAGAGAGAGAGAAGAGTAACACTTGAATTTGGTTGATAAATGGAAAGAAATTTTATACCCCCAAATTCAGGGTGTTACACACCTCGTGCTCGGAGCTCCGCCGCCAATCGTGCCTCACCATTCGTCGCCCGTCCACCGGAATCGATCTCCGCCGAGCCGAACTCTGTCCTCGTGAGCGACCATGTGGTGAGTCTAGTACTCCATCCTTTCTCCCCCTTTCTTCATCTATTCGTCGTGGCCATGTTGCCCGGTGACCCCGCCGCGGTGGCCGCAGCTCACGCGCCACGGAGCAAGCCCACCCGCTGTCAGGCATGGCCGGCCGTGCACCTGGTTCGTGGTTGAAGACGATCTCGATAGCCGTGGCCAACCCGATAGCCTCACTCCCTCCCTCCTCTCTTTTCCCTCATGCGGTCACTAGCCCGTGGGCCACAGTCCCGTGCGTCAGTGCTGCGCGCCGCTTCGAACCCCTCTCCCCCGCTCTGTGCCGCTGACTGTCGAGCCCCATTCGTTAGTGCGCATCCGCCTCCGCGCGCCCACGTTTGCCCTGTATCACTGATTAGCGAGCCTGGCCTCGCCGTGGCACTACCCGTCAGGGGCTAGCGCTCTGGCGCTCCATCGCGAACTCCCCTACCACTCCCGTGCTGCTAGCCCCATGGACCCCACTTATCAGACGTCCGCGTCCACGCGCCCACAAGCCCTCCCACTGGATCTGATCCTGTTCGTTGATCAGGGATCGGACGGCTGATAGAATCGCGTACGACGTACCCCTTTGTGCAGTAGTTTTGCTAAAGAGACCCTTGGTTTTTTGAAAATGAACACACCGTCCCTAGATTTCATGCGCATGCCCCTAGAAATTTGTAGAAAGAACCCTAGGTTATTATTTAATCACAAAATTAGGTCTAATTTAGGGTTTTAAATTCCAAAACTTGTCTATTTCATATCTTTTGCATATGAACTCCAAATTGAGTGATTCAAATTGCAAAATATTCATAAGATTATTCTCTACCTGTTTAAATTATATCCTTTTTCTGTCTGCATGTGTTAATTTTATACCTAGACTATAGGTTAGTGTAAGTGATGGTCTTTTTATTAATAAGAAAGTTAAAAGGAGAACCATAATGGTAATTAGATGTACCACTTTGTGAGCTTAGTAATATGTAATATATGAATCTATCCCTGGTATAATTGTTGTGTCTCATTAAGATAAATGTAATTAAGTTATGTAATCTGTTGAGATAAGTAATACTTAGAGAACCACAAACCCCTAGGCGTATTAGTCCACCCTAGACCATAGACTTCGCTTTTGAGAGTGTTACTTTGTTTTTGAATTAGTGTTCACTTGATTGTACATGTTTGGTGTATTGTTTCCTTGTCATTATCCAAATGTGTTGAATGCATGATCGCTTTGCGTAGACAACGAGCAGCCCGTGGTTCCTGAGTGTGTTGCCGAAGATCTTCGTGAGCAACAACCTAGTGAAAGTAAATGTCCTCTGACCTATTATGTCCTACTTACTTTATAATTCACTGTCCTGCATTACTTAATTTAAACCTAAGGATTGACTAGTCTGTATTTATCTTGTCCTTGCTTACCTTTTGGGTTATTAGGATTAGCTTCATGTTATTGCTCCACTTTAATCAACAAACATGATGCAAATATTTATGATATGATTCTGTTGTTATGATTATGATGATGTTCTTATGGCACTTTAGGGGACTCAGGCTGTTTTCCTGAGTACTTCTCTGTAAGGACCTGTTCGTCGAGTGACCACCCGGGATAACATTACAACCATGAGGGTGGAATGGGTCGCCCTTAACTGAAAAATTAGATGAACCTGGGGGTGTAGTTGGCTTTGCCGCAGGGTCGTCAATGGGGCCGGGGCATAGTGCTCGCTCTGCTAAGGGTGGGTGCCGAGGTTCATTTGATTTGGTTTTGTTAGTCACCCACCTTAGGGAGGTGTACTGTGTTTGTATGACTGGCGAAACCTAACGAGCAGCTATGCACCAGGGGAGTCTTTGTAAAGGCTATGTAGTGTATCCGTGGCCATTCACCTCAATAGTGAGGATCAGGTTTGTATAACCCAGGCTGGAAAGGGATCACGACTCATGGGTAAAGTGTGCAACCTCTGCAGAGTGTTAGAAACTAGTATGTCGACGTGCTCATGGTTAAGCTTAGCCTTGGGATCCTCTTTGATTAGAATAACTCTAGATACTTATATGATGATGATTAATGATGATGATTATAACTATGGTTTCTGGTATTTCCTCTTGGAAGGAGTACTCTTGGGTAATAACTGGGTTTATTACTAAAACTTGGTTTACTATTAGTGATAAATACTTGACCAACTAAAAGCAACTGCTTTCACTTTAACTCCACATACAGCTAGTCCACTTTTGTCAAACGGGACATTTGCTAAGTACGTTGATGTGTACTCACCCTTACTTTAAAAACCACCCCACCCTAGGTTGTCCCATTGCAATCAGTGCTTAGGAAGAGATGCATGCAACATGGAGGACTTTAAGGAGTTCCAGGACAACAATGAGTTCTAGTTGTGTTAGTGGCAAACCCCTAGTCAGCTACATGTGAAGGCCATATCTCTACGTTTCATATTTCGACACTTTGATCATGTTAAATGACTATGTTCAGTTAATGACTCTGTGGATGTCTTGCACATCTTGATGTAATAAAGTACTATTTTCACTATTATTTTGAGCAATGTGTGATGATGTCCAACTATGTAATTGTCGTGTACGTGAGTTTCTGATCCTGGCACGTACATGGTTCGCATTCGGTTTGCCTTTCAAAACCTGGTGTGACACCCCCTCACCATCGACTACGATGATTAGGCATCGACGTAAGTCCTATAATAGTTCATCGCTTCGTTGAAGTGCTCGTCTTGCACAACATGGTGTGTTTAAAGATCTAGGCATTTTTGGGACTGACGAAAAGCCCAATAAGAGTTCAATTTAAGCCTGCGCAGACCATCTAAAGGAGTTGTCGCCACCAAACCTCCTCAAGAAGTTTTAAGTTTAAAAGATCATGCCTTTCGGAACTTTGTGGCGGAGGTTTCTTTGCTTTTTCATTATATTTTATCTTTGTTGTACTGGGTGTGCTCGTGTTGCTAGAGTTGTTGTGCGCTCCTGTTGCTAAGGTGTTACTGTTGATTGTAGGGTTGGCATAGCTTTTGTTGTAACATTTGTTTTTTTAGTCTTCTTCGGGATGTTGTTGTTTGCCTATTTTAGGCCTTCCTCTTTATCAATATAATCGATAGCTCTCCTACTCGGTTCGTTTCAAAAAATATATTGATCCTCTTTGTGGCATCTCTGCATCCCCCAAACCACACGTGCCCCCATCACCCCTCCCCCTTTCCACGACGCTGCCCTGCGCCACTGAAATGTTGCTGCACCGCTAGTCCACCACGATCGGCTCCGCCGCCTACGCATGCCACCACAGCTACTCCTCTCCATGCGTCGTCTTAGCTCGGGAACCCGTGTCGTCTGCTACTACCACCCGTTGTTACGACCCTCTCAGTGTCTAGTGTGCTGGAGGTGTAGCATGCACTGAGCAATAGCCTCGATGGTAGTAGCGATGCTGGCTTCGACAACAACAGTCATGATCATCGCTATGCTAATCTTAGACGGTGACAAGAGATGTTAGAGTGGGGGAGTGGGAGTGGAGTTGGTCTATACTTTAGTATTTTAAAAGAACTAAACATACCTCATGTCACACCTGGTTTCATAAGGCAAACCGAATGCGAACCATGTACGTGCCAGGATTAGCAATTCACGTACACAGTAGTTACATAATCAGACATCATCACACAATGCTCGAATAATAACATAAAAGAGGGTAACAGTTGATTACATCATGATGTCCGAGACATCCACATAGTCATTAACAATTATTTAAGTGCAGAAATGAAACGTAGATAAACATGGCCTTCACAGGCAGCCGATTGGGGGTTTGCCGCTAACCCATGCCTAGAACTCATCGTACTCTTGGAACTCCTGGAAGTCCTCCTCCACGACTTCATCTTCTCCTGAGCAGTGGTTGCAACGTGGACAACCTGGGGGGTTTGGTGTGTAAAGCAAGGGTGAGTACACATCAACATACTCAACAATTGTCCCATTTGGCTGTAGTGGACTAGCTTTATGTGGGGTTAAGAGCATGCAGTTGCTTTTATTTGGTCAGGTTATTATTACTAGTAGAGAGCTAGGTTTTAGCATTAACCCAAGTTGTTAACCCCAAAGTACTCTTTCCAAATGGAAAGGATACTAGAATACCATAACCATAATCAAAACCAATATCATCCTCATCTTCACCTATGAACAAAACATCTCTAATCAATGTATCTCTAATCAATGGAGCTCCCTTGACCGCTCATAACCACGAGCATGGCTTATATATCAGTTTCATAACACTCTGTAGAGGTTGCGCACTTTACCCACAAGCCGTGATTCCCTTTTGCCTCGGGCCGATCAAACCCTTAAACACTACCAAGGTGAATAGGCAAGGTTTCACTACGTAGCCTTTACAAAGATTCCCTGAGGCTGTAGCCGCCTGTTAGGTTTCCTAAATGTACCGCACTCCTCCCCAAGGGGCAATCCACCCTCGGCAGAGCGAGCCGCATACACCGAGCCCCATTGATGGCACAACGGCGAAGCAAACTACACCTTATTTCCTCTAATTATTCAGCTAAGGGAGTCCATACCACCCTCATGGTTGCACTGTTTTCCCAGGTGGTCATCCAACAAACCAGTCCTTACGGAGAGGTACTCGAGAAACCGCTCGAGTCCCCTTAAATGTCACAATATCATCATCATAATCAAAAGGGAAAACAACATATCATAAATAATCTCATCATGTTCATTGATTAGGGTGAAGCTCTAGCATAAAGCTAAACCAAAATAACCCAACCCACATAAGTAAACAAGGACATGATAAACAAAGCTAGTTAATCCTTAGTATAAATTGTGTAAATGCGGGGAGTGAATTATAAAATGAGTAGGACATAGATGGGTCAAGGGACACTTGCCTTCACCAACCAGCTGCTACTCAGGGTCTTCACCTGCAACTCCTTTGGACTTCGCCAACTGACCGTTATCTATACGTGTTCAAACATACATTCCATATATTTAATATAAAAAGAACAATACACCACGCAGTAGAATATAACAAATAAGCAGACGCTTGGCACCGGGCTCGCACCTATGACTAAGCGAGAAAGAGAAAACAACGGTCGAGGCTACGGTCAAAAGGAGATTACGTTAAGCAGTTATGGGTTATAGTACTTGTCTAAACACAACCATATTAATTTGACAAACACGCTATGCATAAAATAAAGTTACACTACGCATTTAATTATTATATATAGTTCACAGTAAATTCAAAAGGATTGTCATGTGGTGAAACGCACGACGACACACGCGAACTAAACTGAAAATAAAACGAATCGTCGCACGGCAAAGCACGCAACTAAACTCTTGAATTAAATATGAAAATGATGCAAAGCGTCGCGCGATGAAGCGCACAACCGCATACGCCACTTAAACAGAATTTAGCATACATCATCGTGCGATGAAATGCGCGACACAACATATTAAATAATCTAAAAATAAAATGAATCGTCGCATGACAAAGCGCGCGACACAGCACACTAAATAATCTAAAATTAAACTGAATCGTCGCGCGACGAAGCGTGCGACGTAGCGCATGAATAATCTAAAATTGAACTAAAACTACAACTAATGAAACTGAATTTTAAACATTACACGCTAGGGCTACGCACGCAGGAATGGGATTGAGCGCACGGAGCTGGGGAGGGCGATAGGGGTGCGCACGGCCAGGGGCCAGCAGGGGCACGGCCAGGGGCACGGCTGGGGGCGGTTAGGGCACGCGGCCAGGGCGCGGCCGAGGCGCGGCCGAGGGCGCAGCCAGGGCGCGCGGCCAGGGCGAGGCCAAGGGCGCGGCGAGGCACGGCAGACGGCGCAGCGGGGCACGTGGCTACGGCACGACTAGGGCACAACTTAGGCGTCGCCAGGGGCCAGCAGGGGCGCGCGGGGGAAGGGAGGAGGAGGGAGAGGAGAGGGGAAGAGAGAGGGAGGTGGGACCTCACCTTGGGGCTCGACGATCGCAGCAACCATCCACCGGATCACACCTAGGGCAAGGGAGGTGGAAGAGAGGTGGGAGAGAGGGAGAGGAGGTTGCTGTGTGGGAAACAAAATGAGATAGAGAGGGTGGGGGCGTGCATGGGGCAGTGTGGGGCGCCAGGGGCCGGGCTGGGTCGGGTCACGGGTCGGGCCGGACCACGGGCCATGCCGAAAACCCACTGCACTCAAGACCACTAATCAGAATCAAATCGCAAAACAACACCCGAAACAAGACGGACGCGCGATTAAACACTAGGGATGAAAGTGGTAATCCGAACTGTTAGAACAAATTTAATATTTTAAAATAGATATGTATAAAATTTGATGTTGATCTTTTCTTATGTTATCAAGCACATTAGTACAAATATGAATAAAATATTATATAAGTTGTTTTATGTATTATTTGCTCCCTACAACACAAAAAGTTGAAAAAATTACCGAATTTGTTTCCGAATCCATACCGAAGTTTATATCTATTATTTGAGAAAATATAGGATGAATTTGAGGTTTACCTTTTATGAATCTTAACAAGCTAGATGTTAAAAACAATAATATAAATTTGTATTGTATATTATATATCCTATTTATTCGCAATCAAAGAAAAAACTAATTACCGAATAAATACCGTTTCCGACCGTTTTCATCCCTATTAAACACAACATCAGGCAAATAAATTTGCTTCGTCATGATGCAACACCCATGTCAATTTGGTTTTTGTTTACACGTGATACGGACACCAGTCACTATACTGCTTTGAAAATTGGAGGAAGGAACGAAACAAGAAGAGAATAGAGAGTAACGCTTGAATTTGGTGAGTATTGAAGAAGAAAAATTATACCCCTCAAATTCAGGGCGTTACAAACCTATCCCCCTTAAAATAATCTCGCCCTAGAGATTCAAGGTTGGCCAGCAAAGAGTTCGGGATATTTGGCCATCAGATCATCTTCACGCTCCCAAGTTGCTTCTTCCTTAGATTGGTGGCCCCACCTAACTTTGCTCATTCTGATAGTGTTCCTCCGGGTTACCCTATCTGTAGTCTCCAGAATCTGCGTTGTCTTCTATATGTAAGTCAAGTCTTCTTGGACTTCTAGACCTTCCACTGGCAACTGCTCTTCTGGTATGCGTATACACTTCTTTAACTGAGACACATGGAAGACATCATGCACTCCTGAAAAATCTTCTAGCAAACTGAGCTGATAGGCCACTTCTCCATGCTTCACGAGAATCTGATATGGACCAACATATCGGGGTGCTAGCTTGCCTTTGACTCTGAATCTTCTGACTCCTCTGATAAGTGATACCTTCAGGCAGACGAAATCTCTAACTTCAAAACTCAGCTCTCTCCTTCTCGTGTCTGCATAACTTCGCTGCCTTGATTGCGCTATCTTTAGATTCTCCCGAACCATTTTGATGTTCTCTTTGGCTTCGAGCAAAATGTCCGACCCAAACACTTTCTTTTCTCCAGGATGATCCCAATGCAACGAAGGTCTACAACTCCTCCCATAAAGCGCCTAAAACGGTGACATCTTCAAGCTGGCCTGGTAACTGTTGTTATAGGAGAATTCTGCATAAGGTAACCTCTTGTCCCATCTAGACTGATCTTGCAACGCACAGGCTCTCAATATATCTTAGAGGACTTGATTAGTTCTTTCAGTCTGACCGTCTGTCTACGGATGATAAGCTGAAATGAAATTCAGATGTGTACCCAAAGCAATGAGAGGTGAACTGCGTTCCTCTGTTTGACACTATCTTCTTTGGCACACCATGAAGACAAACGATCGAGGACATGTACAGCTCTGCCAATATTGCACTGCTATAGCTAGCCTTGACAGGTATGAAGTGGGCTGACTTGGTCAAATCGCGAACCAACACCTTAAACGAGACGGACATGTGATTAAACACAACGTCAGGCAAATAAATATGCTTCGGCATGATGCAACACCCATGTCAACTTAGGTTTTTGTTTACATGTGATACGGACACCAGTCA
Source organism: Zea luxurians (assembly GCA_029449295.1). Lineage (NCBI taxonomy): Eukaryota > Viridiplantae > Streptophyta > Magnoliopsida > Poales > Poaceae > Zea > Zea luxurians. The sequence continues at coordinate 39,937,303 of JAOPSE010000006.1, forward strand.
CTATACTGCTTTGAAAATTGGTGGAAGGAGCGAAACAGGAAGAGAAAAGAGAGTAATGCCTGAATTTGGTGAGTATCGAAGAAGAAAAATTATACCCCTCAAATTCAGGGCGTTACACCTCAATTTTATGGAATGTCGTTGTTGGGGGGTCTGCTTCATCGCCGAAGGTCCTGTGAGAAGAAACACCTTCGGAAGGCCAGAACTAGAACAATGCCGAAGCTACCAGTCAGGGAGCTTCGTAGTATATTTCAAAATGCACCGACTTAAAGATGAGATGACAATTCGGCCCATGATAAACTGTGTAATAATTGTAATCATTTGTAGAGGACATGAATGTAAATTCACACAGGTTGCGCCCTGTGCCTATAAATAGGTGAACAGTACCCCCGTACTGTTCACGCTTTGACATCGCATTTGTATCTTCATATTCTGTCAAGCTCAAGGTACAAATGTAATTTAGTATAATTTTCATGTATTCATGATTATTTGACAATAAATGTTCATATTTCGATACCTTGTAATTATTTATGTTGTTGGCTTATGTTTCATAACCTTCATCCTCTAATTATACATGTTGTGTCTATGAAGGTATGTCCTTCATAACCTTCGTCCAAAGATCATTATATCCTAAGGGAAATAATGCTTCGAAGGATGAAGGACATTAGCATTTAACATTTTTGTGTTGCCTTGTTCTTAATTCATAGCATTTGAGAACAAGTCCCCAACATTGGCGCCCACCTCTGGTGAACTCACTTCCACTGTTGAGTTGATGGCTTCGTTCAACAACCAAGCTGAAGCACCTTCGGCTACGAAGATGGTGCTCCCGATAATAGGCGGCTCAAGTTCAGAGCCGGTTAACAAGAAGCAGAAGAAGGAAGCACAGAGAAGGGTGTAGCATGTTGGGGTGCAGGGACCTTTCATCAAGTCAAAATGGTCTCACATCCCAATCACCTTCTCCCAGGAGGACCTTCAGCTCAAGGATTATCCTCACAATGATTATATGGTCATATCTTGCGTCATCAAGGGATTTCTGGTCCATAATGTTCTGGTTGATATAGGTAGTGCTGCGGACATCATATTTGCTAAGGCCTTCAGACAAATGCAAGAACCGGAAGATAAGATTCACGATGCTACACATCCCCTATGTGGTTTCGGAGGAAGACAGATTGTAGCACTTGGCAAAATCACAATGCCAGTTACCTTTGGCTTTATTCACAATATAAGGACTAAACAGGTTGTTTTTGAAATTGTTCACATGGAGTACCCCTACAATGCAATCATTGGTCAAGGGACACTTAATGCTTTTGAAGCAACAATTCACCCAGCATATCTATGCATGAAGATACCTTTGGAATAAGGCCCATTGCTATTCATGGAAGTCAAGAGGCTACCAAAAAGGCCAAAGGAAATTGGACAGATTCAAAAGCAATCCACAATATAGATGAAGTCAAAGCTTGTGAACAGTACAAGTACAGAAGAGAGAAGGCTGCTTCGGCTGATCAGCCGAAACTCATGCTTCTATGTGAAGACATAGCAGAGCAGAAGGTACTGCTGGGATCTCAACTATCTGAAGAGCAGGAGAAAACTTTGATAAGGTTTCTATTCAACAACAAAGATGTCTTTGCTTGGTCAGCCAATGACCTCTGTGGTGTCAACAGAGACGTCATTGAACATTCACTCAATGTCCACCCATCCTTCAGGCCAAGAAAACAAAGGCTTCGGAAAATGTCTGATGATAAAGCCGAAGGTGCTCGAAATGAAGTAAAAAGGCTTCTCAGTGCTCGGGTCATCAGAGAAGTAAAATATCTAGAGTGGCTAGCCAATACTGTCATGGTGAAGAAGTCCAACGGCAAATGGAGAATGTGTATTGACTTCACAGATCTTAACAAGGCATGTCCGAAGGACGAATTTCCATTACCAAGAATAGACTCTCTTGTAGATGAAGCAACTTCTTCAGAGCTTTTGAGTCTGTTGGATTGATACTCAGGATATCATCAAATATGGATGAAGAAGAAGGATGAGCCAAAGACTAGCTTCATAACTCCCAGTGGCACCTATTGCTATCTTCGGATGCCTGAGGGGCTCAAGAATGCTAAAGGAAGCTTCAGCAGAATGACAGCCAAGGTCCTTCGTTACCAGATAGGCAGAAATGTGCTAACATACGTTGATGACATCATAGTAAAAAGTACAAAGCAAGAAAATCACATTACTGATCTGCAAGAAACATTTGCCAATTTCAGGCAAGCTGGCCTGAAATTAAATCTAGAAAAATGTGTTTTTGGAGTGAAGAAGGGTAAGTTCCTTGGCTATCTAGTTTTAACGAAGGGGATTGAAGCTAACCCAAGCAAGATCGAAGCTGTCCTTTGGATGGAACCGCCAAGTACAAAGAAGGGGGCTCAACGGCTGACAGGAAGACTAGCATCATTAAATAGATTCATATCTAGATCAGCAGAAAGAAATTTGCCATTCTTTGAAATAATTAAGACAGCCGAAGTTTTTCAATGGGGCCCAGCTCAACAGAAGGCCTTCGAAGAGCTGAAGCAATACTTGATTGATCTAACAACATTAACTCCACCTACGCCAGGGGCTCCGTTACTATTGTATGTGGCAGCTTCGTACTCTGCAGTGAGTGTGGCGCTTGTACAGGAGAAGCTTGAAGGACAAATTAAAAAGCAAGCCCCAGTATACTTTGTCTCCGAAGTTCTAAGTTTATCAAAGAAAAACTATACAGAGTTGGAGAAGGTGTTGTATGCTGTGTTAATGGCCTCCAGGAAACTTCGGCACTATTTTCAAGCATACCACATAACTGTTCCTTCATCACAGCCTCTGAAGGATATTATGAGGAACAAAGAAGCTACTGGAAGGATTGGAAAGTGGGTTGTGGAGCTTAACGAATTCACTATTGACTATGTCCATAGATCCTCAATTCAGTCCTAAGGTTTAGCAGACTTCATTGCTGATTGGACGCCAGGGGCTCAGGAAGAAGAAGCAAATAAAGATGCCGAAGCCTAGACAGTGTTCTGCGACGGTTCATGGGGAACCTTCGGTGCAGGTGCGGCTGCTGTCTTAGTTGCACCTTCTAAAGTCAAAACAAGCTATGCAGCAAGGCTTGATTTCAGCTGTACCAATAATATTGCTGAATACGAAGCATTACTTTTGGGACTTCGAAAGTTAAAGGCAATGGGAATAAGAAGGGCAGTCCTTAAAACTGACTCTCAAGTTATTTCTGGTCATGTTGATAAGAGTTGCAAGGCAAGAGATCCGAAGCTTGAGAGATAACTGGACACAGTTCGAAGGCTTGAAGCTTCTTTCGAAGGATTTTCTGTTAAGAATATTCCAAGAGGGGAAAATGAGCATGCTGATCTGCTAGCCAAGTCAGCGGCACAGGGGCTTCCTCTACCTTTGGAAGTATTTTTTGAGACAATAAGAGCACCTTCGGTGGAACTCCTCGAAAGAGTAGTGCTCACAATATCTCCTGTCCATAGCGAAGATTGGAGGACTGAGATTATATCTTTCCTCCAAGGTAACAAACTCTCGGATGATGAGGTTTATAACAAAAGAATGGAAGCAAGAACAAGACCATATGTCATAATAGAAGGGGAATTATATAAACATGGAGTTTGTTCCCCACTTCTCAAGTGCTTATCCAGAACTGAAGGTATAGAACTAATGAAGGAGATACATGCAGGATTGTGTGGATCTCATATTGGGCCCAGACCTCTTCTAGGAAAGGTTTTCCGACAAGGATTCTATTAGCCGAAGGCAGCTTCTAACGCAGCAGATTTGGTTCAAAAGTGTGAAAATTGCCAAAAATGTGTAAGAGATCAGAAACAACCTTTGTCATTGACTCAGCTAATACAACCAACCTGGCTGTTACAAAGATGGGGCCTGCATCTGCTAGGTCCACTTCCACCAGCACAGGGCAACTTGAGATATGTTGTGGTGGTGGTAGAATATTTTTCTAAGTGGATCGAAACAAAGCCTTTGGCTATAATAACTTCGGCTACAGTCCAAAAATTCTTCTAACAAAATATAGTTTGTCCCTTCGGTGTGCCAAAGGCTATAACTATGGACAATGGAACGCAGTTTGATGCTAAAACTTTCAAAGATTTCTGCGATCAGATCGACACAAAAATTCATTTTGCATCAGTCAGGCACCCAGAATCAAACGAACTAGTTGAAAGGGCAAATGGTATTATAATGACAGGAATAATGAAGTTAATCTTCAATCAGCCTAGAGGAAAGTGGCCAGATGAGTTGGTTAAAGTGGTGTGGAGCCACAATACAACTATATCAAGGTCAACAGGTTTTACACCATTTAAGTTATTGTTCGGTGACGAAGCCATAACCCCCGAAGAGGCTAAAGCGGGGTCAATAAGAACAGTAGCTTTGGCTGAAGACGAAGCTAATTATTCTGTGACTAAAGATACTATAGAAGGGACCAGACTTTAGGTTGTGGAAAATATTAACAAATATCAAGCCGAAACAATAAAATGGCGTGATAGAAAAGTTCGATTGAAAGACATTAAGCCAGGACACTTGGGGCTTCGGAGAGTAGCCAACCCTGACAAAGTAGGCAAGCTTCAGCCGAAGTGGGAAGGACCCTTTCTAGTAGTATCTTCGTCAAGACCCGGTTCTTACAGGTTAAAGGGCATGGACGCAACGACATTCCTAGATCCTGGAATGCGGATGAGCTTCGACGATATTATGTATAAATTGATGTAATCTTTTCATTTTTCTTATGGCACCCTTTTTTCTTTCCAAAGGGGGAGAAAGGTTTTTAATGGGGCCATAGTTTGTAATTTTTTCTTTCTTATTCAGCTCTACGAGAGCAAAATCCCCCAAAAATATATAAAATGTAAAATCTAAGCATGCACCGTCGAGTGTAGAGAGAAAAAAATAGGGAGAAGCTCTAAAGTCGTCCCTAAGGGGATGCAGAGCACGATGAAGCTACAAAAAGCCGTTCCTAAGGGAGCACAGCGTAAGTTTTTTGCTCAAAAGTCGTTCCTAAGGGAATACAGAGCCAAATATCGCCGAAATATACGGCGAAGCGCGAAAAGTCAACGCGAATGCCGCCGAAATATAAGGCGAAGCACGAAAAGTCAACGTGAATACCGCCGAAATAGAAGGCGAAGAAGTTCAAAAGACGTTCCTAAGGGGATGCAAAACTTACATCGAAAAATAAGCGGTGCAGCCGAAAAATAAACAGTAAAGAGATTTGAGTCATTCCTAAGGGAATGAAGGTTATGGATGAAGCTTCGAATGTGTGTGTTTGGGCATTCATTGGCACGATACATTACATCATACATTGCATTCATAAACATTCATTTAGACATACATAGGATCATCATCATCATATCATACAGATAGACAGTTGCTTCAGCTCTAAGAATACTGCTTCAGAAGCAGATTTATGCTTTGTTGTGTACGAAAAGAAGGGAAGGTGTTTTTCGCCTTTGGCTCAAAGAATACAAGTTTCGTCCACATCAAAACAGTTCACACATTGACGGAAAGGTAAAAATATATTACAAGGCATAAACAAATTTACAGAGTAGAATCTGATTCTCAAATTATAATATTCTTTACAAAGGATAATACAAGAGTTTTTCTAGAGTTTTTTCACAGCTAGGTTTTCAGCTTCACCATCATCTGCTAAGCTTCGGATTGTCTGCTAGGCTTCGGCTCAATGCTCCTCGACTTTGTCATCCTGTACATATCAAAGCATTATAAGGTAAATTCAAGTTTTAAGGAAAAAGATAAGCACAAGGTATGAGTTTATTACCGGTTTAAGGTGACTTCGAGCTTCGTCACCAGCCAAGTTTCGCCCGCCCTTTGCCCAGATTTGAGTAACGAATCTGTTTCCGTTGCTTCGGGCCAGGCCGGGGATGTCATCTAAGTCTGCTGGTGATAGGTTGAAGTTTGGTCTGTTTATAATATTTCCATGTGTACAGCCAGCCTTCATGAAAGCGACAATTGTGCCTCGAGAAGCTAACAAGGCACAAAAATCACCATGTCCAACTATAACTTCGTCGAGGGCATCAACTTCACCTTCAATATGATCAAATGTGCCCGGCAGGTCTTCAACCGAAGGTTTAAACTTTTCGGAGCTGGCCCCAACTGAGTTAAAGACCTGTTTCAGCCGTTGAATGCACCGGGTGCTGAAGCCTAAGCATTTTTCCTGAAGATCCTTGAGTGATTTCTGTAGATTTGAACTTTTTCAGCCTCGGCTTTGAGTTTGTCTTGAAATTTGTCTTCTCTTGCTCAAAGCTTTTTGACTGTAGGGAAAGTTTACCGTTTAATCTAGCGATCTCGGCTTGAGCTTCTGCCAGTGAACCTTCCATCGTTTGAAGCATGAAGTCTTTCTTTTCTAGGGCAGCTTCATGATCTTTAATCTTCTTCTCTAAACCCTCAATTATAACTTCATTTTTCTTGTCCTCGAGGTCTTGTTGCATCCTCAAGGCCTTGCTTAGCAGTAAGCTCTGACAAAATAACCTTCATCAGAAAACATCTTCATATCAAAACAATAAAAAGTTAAAGAAAAATTTTACCTTAAAGTTAGAATAAAACAGGCTACCGGCGATATGCTGTCACCGGTATCTGCTGAGATCAGCTTCGAGCTTTGGGAAACCAACACTTTTCGATAAAGTGCTGACAACCTTTGCCCTAACTCAGTCCCGAAGGCATCCTAAACTCTCTTCGGCAACACTGCCGAAGAGCAGTGCCCCTGGCTGGTACTCGCACGATATGGCATAGTCCTTCAGCTCTTCTTTTTCAGCCTTTGATAATTCTTGCCCAATTATGTTTTGAAAGTTGAAATTTTCTTGTTCCGAAGTATCTTCGGCAGGCTCCTTCTCTTTTCCAGGCATCTTCTCCCCTTTTTCAGGCACTGCGGCCGAGGTTTCCTCAACAGCTGTAGTAGTTTCTTCCTCAGCCATATTCGAAATCATTTCATCAATATCATTGAGTGTGCTTTCTAAATCTGCGGCTTCGGCTGCTGCAGCTTCGGAAGCAGAAGCTTCGACAGGAGCAGCTTCGGCTGCTGCTGTTTTCAGCGCTAAGGCCGATGGCGGTGTTTCTTCAATAGCCTCAATGACAGTAATAATTCTTCGCTTTTTTGGTTCAACAGGCTTCTCAGCAGCCGAAGGCTCCTTCTTCTTCTGTAAAAGCTTCATCAGTTCCGGTCCCAGTGAACTTAGCTTATTAGGTAGACATTCAGTCATTACCTTTAAAATTTCTTCTACGTCAGTGACAGAAGGTGTTGAGGGAGCTTCTTCTTCTAAATCAGCTTTTGGCTTCGAAGCTGGAACCTTTCTTTTCTTCGACACAGCCACCTTCGGCTCAGGACTAGATTTTTTCTTTTTTGCCAAATTTTCATCCTCTTTTATCATCCTAGCAGCTTGTATTTGTATAATACTGATAGTCCTTTATCGTTTTGGCCCCTCGGCACCTTTTCTTAACCTTTCATAGTCTGGGTATTCAAATTTCAAAGCGTCCATTACTCGGTTTAACCTTCGTTTCGGCTGGGTGCCGAACGCTGCTGTCATTAGTTGATCTTCTTTTTTCGTATAATTGCCCAAGATTTCATTTCACATAACTTCAATTGTATCCAACCATTCCTGGCAGGGTTCTTTGAAGTGTTTCTTGAACTTAAAATGATAGGGCAATCGAACGAGTTCATTCTTTTTCTTCTCTCCTTTAAGCTTCGGCATACCCCATTCCTTTAACGTTAGGAATACCCTATTGGCTAAGTATTCCTGAACTAAATCCCTAGTACCAATATGCTCAGACACAACTCTAACTTCGCCCACAGCATCTGGGCATGATGTCCCCGGCGTCATGTTGCACTGAGGCCTAGTCAACCCGAAGGTTAGCTCCAGCGGGCTCTGAACTAGCTTCTCCTTTTTCTCATCAATCTTAACATAAAACCATTCAGTTTTCCAACTGGTCGGCCATTTGGTGCAGTAGCTAACCACCGGTGTCTTCATGTCTTTGCGATAAGCAAAATTATAGCAGCCGAAATTCTCGTGCAGTCCATCTTCTCTAGCCTTCGTCTAATAGTGAAGTTCGTGTACCCGACAGAAGGCTTCGGCATGCGGCTCCGCTCCTTGGCTTGGGAGAGCCCAGATAAAGATGCTGAGCCTAACGATAGCGCTAGGAGTCAGCTGATGAAGATAAACTTCGAAATTTTCCAAAACATCTGCAATCATCCCATGCAGAGGAAACCTTAATCCTGCTTTAAGGAAGCTTCTGAAGACTACCACCTCATCGTTTTCTGGCTTTGGAGTGGTCTCTTCCCCGTCAAAGCGAATTAGCTTCTTCTCGGCTTCCCCGAAGTAGCCTAGTTTTGTCATCATCGGCATATCAGCTTCGGAGACAGTCGACTTCCCAAAATCCAAGTGGTTGGGCTTAGATGGCATGGCAGAATAATCTATATCTTCCTCGTCAGCCTCACCTTCTTCAATATCTGCCTGCTCGGCTTCGGCAGCAGGTGCACCTTCGTCAGTAGTACCCTCTAGCACAACCAGTCCCGACTGCCTCATTATTTCGGAGATCGGGGCAGTTTCAGCAGCTTCGGCCTCCTCTTCGTCGCGTGTAACCCAAGCTGTTGAACGAACCCTGGCCATTTGATGCTGAATTTCTTGCATTTTGACGAAGTTGAATACTTTTTATCTTTGCCAAAGCTCCCTCTTTTGACGAAGCTTTGATTTGGAATACGATGAATAAGCTTCGGCTGTGGTCAAATTTTTTGGCAGCACAACAGTGCAATAGTAGTAAATGCTGTGATAACTTCACACCTACCCGTCTGTATATATAGTGTTGCAGGTGGGAAGGTAAATCGACAAGACGATCATACCCGATGAACAGCCGCCCGCACCCACTGAACGGTGGACCATACTGCGCGAGGATATGAATCACCAGATCGAATGTACCCGTCATACGGAGGGATCGCCTTACACTCGGAATATTTAAATCGTTTCTCGGCAACAAGCTCAGGGAAGGTGTTTTTCGGACCTTCGGCATTCGGAAGCATAAAAGAATTTTTCACGGGTCGAGCTCGTTACGAAAAATGATCTGGCACTGTGAAGGGGCTACTGTTGGGGGTCTGCTTCGTCGCCGAAGGTCCTGTGAGAAGAAACACATTTGGAAGGCCAGAACAGGAACAATGCCGAAGCTACCAGTCAGGGAGCTTCGTAGTATATTTCAAAATGCACCGACTTAAAGATGAGATGACCAATCGGTCCATGATAAACTATGTAATAATTGTAATCAATTGTAGAGGACATGAATATAAATTCACACAGGTTGCGCCCTATGCCTATAAATAGGTGAATAGTACCCTCGTACTGTTCACGCTTTGACATCGCAGTTGTATCTTCGTATTCTGTCAAGCTCAAGGTACAAATGTAATTTAGTATAATTTTCATGTATTCATGATTATTTGACAATAAATGTTCATATTTCGATACCTTGTAATTATTTATGTTGTTGTCTTATGTTTTATAACCTTCATCCTCTGATTATACATGTATGTGTCTATGATGGTATGTCCTTCATAACCTTCGACCGAAGATCATTATATCCTAAGGGAAATAATGCTTCGAAGGACGAAGGACATTAGCATTTAACATTTTTTGTGTTGCCTTGTTTTTAATTCATAGCATTTGAGAACAAGTCCCCAACAGTCGTCATTTTATTGTGGTAAGAAAATATTGTAGTATTTATATTATGTATAACGATAAAATGTGGTATTTTAGAAATTGTTCATAAAGGTCTGTCTATCTAACTTAAAATTCAATAAAAAATCATACGAATAATTAGGTGAAATATATAATAATGACTCATATGTAGTTGAATAATATTATTATAGTATGTTGGGATGTGCTATTTTTTTCTTCACACTCACGTGCTGCGCATGCACTTCCACGAGTAATTATACATTGTGGTATTTTCAAATTACTGAATATGTATGCTACTATGCTTATGTACATAAGTACTACACGGATTCTAATAGTAGGGTTAAGTTGCCTTATGTTGGTTATCTTTAATCTAGTACTACTCCACTGATCATACGTTGACTGATTCACATATTCAGCATTTGTTGCAATAGTAGGGTTAAGTTGCCTGACACGACACGAATAAGTCATCGTGTCATATGTCATGTCGTTTGGGTCTACATGTCGCTGCCTGGACCCAAGCACGGCACGACAAAGCTGGGACCATGCCGTGCTGGTACGGTGATGCCGAGGTCGATCGTTTCCATGACAGCTCACTGTCCGACAGCCGCCGCAACGAGCCCTCGCCGCTGTCTCAAACTGTCGTCGCCTACCTCCGTCTCATCCGTTAGTTAACGCCTCGCGCTATCGTACCACCGTGGCATGCTGATGTCGCCGCCGCCATGCCACCGCCACGAGCTACATCGCCCACGCCTAGGAATGGTAGTGGGGTTGGGTTTCGGGCGGGTGCAACATCCACGCACCCGCACCAGAAACCCGAACTTCCAAACCACTCCAAACCCGAACCTGACATCAGGTGGAAACAAGTTTTGTGAAGTACCTTTTTGCTGCTTCACCAAAATGGTAGAGTTCACCCTAACCCTACATTTTTTGAAGTGAAGTTGCTAGAGTTTAAACTGTTCCGCAAAGAAATCATGGAGCGAAACAACAAAACGTGGATTGGAGTAGTCCCAAACACCCCCTTAACTAATTTCTGTCGGCTGCCAGGTTGATCAACATGAGTTAATGAATTTTTCGTGGGCTCATTAATCACCGATGGAAGTTAGCTAATTTTCATCGGCTTGGCTTGGTCAAAGGACGACGAGGATTAGCCAAAGCTGACGAAATGTCCCTGATTCCTGATGTGATTTTAAAGATGGCATCTATTGTACTATTTGCAAATTAAGTAATATGTTAACACCTAAAACTTAACTAAACTAATTGATATTTCACCTAGTAAACACATGGAACAATCAATAAAGAAAAAAAATCATTCATGATGCCAACTCCTTATTTACTTGTTATCCTAAATAACTTTATTAAATACAAACTCTAATTATAAATGTCATGTTCCAAACGTCTCATTTAGAGGGGAAAAATTATGCAAGGTATATCTGACCAAAACATAGCTATTATAAGAATTTCGTGATTTCTAGATAAGTATGATAATTACGATTACTTAATTAAGATTTAATGGCAATAATAAATGTGACACATGATAAATATCACAATATTTTTTATAACATTATAGTGATATTATGGGTCCATGGTGTACTGCAATAATAATAACACACTAAGATAACACATTTCCCAAATTTATTTACTTTTAATGAACTAAACAACATTAATAAGTATTATCACATGATAAACTATAACTCCATCATAATGCATGTAATGGTTTTATCATAGGTCACACGCACTGACGCACAATAGTTAAGCTACCAATAAATTCCACTTTATTTAGATCGCCTAAGCCATCCTCTACGAGAGCTACAGTCATTTTCGGCGGCCAGAAACTACCGAAAATAAGGCCTTTGCAACAAAATAATTGATGCTAAAGCATGTGGTTTTACACATTTAATGTGTAGATCTTGTAACATAAAATCCGAGGAAAAATAGATGTTGTATTTCAAAAATTCTATTTGATTATTATGAATTTTACCAGTTTCATCCGATTTAAATGAAATAGATAAACAAACATAAAAGGAAAAATGTTGTCGACCACTTTTAGCCTCTCGCCCCATACCAGTGCGTGAGCGGGCCTGCGAGACGTGACAGGCCAGCCCACATGGTGAAGCTTTCTATTTCTATTTCTATATATTAAAGCTAGACGTAAAGCTCGCTCCCTAGAAGTCCACGTCGTCCTCTAATTTTGCAGCCATTCGATCACGTCTCGACGACCCAGCACGGCCTCTCCAATCCGCGAGGCAACGAGAACCTTCTAGGTGCTCCCACCCCAACTTCCCGGACCATGGCTAGCTGTCGCGGTGGCAGCCTGCAACGCCGGCGCCTAGTCCGTCGTGAAGCTTCCCCCCGTCCCTTGTGCCGCCGATGTAGCCCTCCCACTCTCTCCAGTACGCGAAGCTTCCAGGAGATCGAGCTCCTCCCCCCTCCCCCGCTGGGAGCCGTCGTGAAGCAGGTCGATGCGGAGATGCTAAGGCTTGCGACCGCCTGCCCATGAAGGCTAGAACCGAGTGCCACACGTCTCCGATCCCCCGCCCTCGCCGGCGACGGCTCTACCTCCTTCAAGCGCGGCCACAGTAAGCTCCCCCAAAGTACACCCCGCCGTACCTAGCGGAACGGTGCGGCTTGATGCCGCTGCGGGTATCGGTGCTCCCAGTTCCCATTTCTATTCTGTATTGTATTGTAATCCTATCGATTTTGCGATTGTTGCCTATCATCGCTTTGCTTTTCTGCTTCTTTTTTTTGCTTTTCCATATGTGTGTGCGTGTCATTAGTAGAAGAGGCAGGACAACGGTCGATGTGTGCTGTCAAATTATTGTAGTTCTGTTTATCTTCCAGTTTACATTTGATGTTTTGGAGGCATAGGTTACGATTTTCATAACATGTGCAAAAATTATCTGTATTCTTCTAAATAGCATAGGGTACTACATTTTTTGTCGATATACTTTTGTGGCCTCCTTGATTCATGTGATCGTCTTCGATCAGACCATATGTCTGAAAAAACTACTAAAACAAGCAAATTCTTCCAATTATTGAAGGTGGTAGTGAATCACTAATTATAGATGCTGCCACTGCTACTTCTCCTTTTATGGCATTCAGTTATTGTTTTACACCAATCTTAAAATATATATGAAGCTCTCTTCATCTGGGATAGACTATGTTAGAAAAAGAGCTTGTCATGCTTAGTAAATGGCCGCTTCATACTGGTGATGAGAAAATAGAACCCAAGACCAAAGATACTAAAACAGTTAAATATTGGATAAAATCACTCCGGATCTTTTTCTACTGTCTGATCATGACGATTTGGGTTCTGTTTTTAATCATTGAATACTTAAATGAGCGTGCAATACTTTCTCTAGTAAATCAAACTGTACACTTAAAAATAAATAGTTATATTGTAGAAATCAAACTGTACACTTTAAAATAAATAGTTATATTGCAGATACCATTCTTGAAGAAAGAAAGGAATATCTTAGCATAGATAGATTGGCAAAACGGTGACCCCGCTAACGGCCCTCTGTGGCGCGGCACCACCCAATGCTGGTCCACACCCCCGTGCCACGCAGTGCTGATGGTGCAGCGTTGCTGTTGCTGCTGCTACAGAAGAGGGAGGCGCTGCTGGTGGCGTGGCCACAAGTGTGGTAGATATCGGCGGAATCGTCGGCGTTAGCGCGCGCCTGGAATTTTTCCTCAACGGCTCGCATACCAATATTAACAAAAAATATTTAAAATAATAACCACGATATACAACTTATATAAATTTTTACCCAATACCATGGTATAAGTTTAGCGCATATGTAATTTTCTGATATGAAAAAAACAAGAAATATAGATACATGAGGGCAATTGATGCCGATTGCAGATAGCTACATCTTACTAGAATTTCAGATTTCTTTGTAGCAAATAGTCATTATAAGAACAAATATTAATATCCTCTCGAGGTTACCAATACTAATCATTATAGATCTCCATTTATTTATTTTGTCTCTTTGACATATTAATGTGTATACATCGTTACTTTTCTGTTATTCCAGTCCCTCCTTGACATAGATACAGCAAATTGATTTCTTCCTTACTAATATCACATGTTCACTCATTGTTTGGGAGCATCGCATAATCCTTTGCACAGGTTGCAACTTTTACCAGATCAGGTATCATTTTCCCACAAAAAAAATTGCTTCTACCTGTATTCACTTGCAGCAGCTGTGACCAGAGAAATCATGCTCCTATTTTGTTTCAGGCTGTTTGCAACAGTAGATCCCCAGCTACAAATTGTGATTCTTTCATCACAGTATTGTATAAAATATTATATCATATATTGGTAAAGCTGATTAGCTTTGCACTGGTTTAGCCCATGACGACCTTGCATTTGTCTATTCAAGGGAAAAGCACTTCTTAGTGGTACCGTTGGCTTTATCTCAGATTTACCAGTACAGGTAAGTTTTCTTGCGTTTGCATATTAGATATCTTGGTGATGAAACAGTAACATTTCCCTTATACATTTTTCTGAAAATTATTACGTTATTATTCATTTATGAAAGTGATGCCCAAAATAAGGTGAACGATCTATATTTTGTCACCTAGACATCACAATTCACAACCTAATCATTTGAGTGCATTTTGTAGCCAATGCCTATGAGATAACCATGTTACAACTTTCTTAAACACCATCTTGGTTTTCTATTAACTAACACACTATAACTTTCCTAATTATTAGCTTAGGTTCCTGTTAACTAGGTCAGGAAATTTGGTGCAAGTGAGACAAAGTTGATTCCATTGCAACCAGTAGTTACAGTAATCAGCTATAGAATTATTCATTTGTGAATAAACATAGATTCATGCTTCATGACCAGCCACACTCAATTTTTTTTTCTTAAACGCGCAGGAGAGCTGCGCATCATTAAATTAAGAGAAGAAAACAGTCCAAAATGGACCAAAGTACAATGCCAAAATAGGCAAAACACAAAACACAAAACCACCAACTTCTGCTGCGCACAAAACTGCAGCCTCCATAAATGCGCCTGGAAACAGCAGCACGCGATAGGAGAACGAACAGCAAAAAGTGCCAGCAGACCACACACACCTGCTCTTCACTAATCACCCAAAAGAACCCTTGACCTAAAAATTCCAGCACCAGGAACCAAAGCCTCAAGATGTCTAGCACCAGCAAGCCTCCAGAATTCAACTTCATCCAAAAAAATTGCCTTTATGCCAATAATTGAAGGACTGACACCATCAAAAACCACCTTTTGATTGAGAATACAGAGGGAGGGAGGGAGACTAATATTCTTAGCTTACAAATTTCCACATTCAAAAAGAAAGAAAATTCTTTGGTCAACTTGAATTTGATGTTTTCCTTTCTGACATATTATGACGACAAACTTGAATACAAAAGTAGAAGACATCAGGTCACAAGAACCTAAATATATGATTATTTTTTCAGATTTTTCCAGGTTATATTATGCATTGAGTTTGTAATACCACGTCAGAATGCTCTGCAAACCATAGTGTAAGCATAATATGAACATTTGAACTTAAGTAAAAAAACCTACCATTCAGAAGCGCAATGCTGAGCCCAGTTCCTACAGCTGCAAGGATGGTAACTGGCTTTCTAAGAATGTTTTCCATGCTTCCATATGCAGTATGCAGTTGTGCTTTGGAGGAAAATTTTAGGAGCCCTTAAAACCAACCTAGCTGTATTCAGCTATTTTTCCTCTTTTTTTTAGTTGATAAATGTAAAATGGACAAGCTAAGAATATTAGTCTAAACACTCCATAATGTTAGCTTACTGCCTTTCACATCCAAAAAGAAAAAAAATGTTTGCTTGCAATTAGTGCTTTGGTGCTGGCTAGAAAATTGGAATGCCTGTGTTAGACATTGTTCAGTTTGTCAATTGTGTTTCAATATTCTTAATATATTATTTATATCAACTTCCAGGTTTGACCCTATATATTTGGACAATGACATACGGTTTGCCAAGGACATAAGAGGAGACTCACTATAGGAATTCTACTGATTCCCGTCGGCCAGGGTAATTCCCGTCGGTCAAAGCGAAAGCCGACGGGAATAGACTAAAGGTTGAGCATGCTCCATATTTTTGGAATGGGTAGTTTCTGAAGTACAAAGGTGACCAAATGAACGTTTGGAGAATCTTATGCTTTCCTAGCCAAGTATTCATGTCTTACTATTATATTTCTTTTCCTAGGGTAGAATAAGTCTGATTCATGTTGTACGTGTACATGTTACATAGTAGTTAATTACCACTAACTTTTTCAAATCCATTTGTGTTGTACTTGAAGGACATTTCCAGTACTGAAGCGGTGTTTTAAAGAGAGATGGATTCATATAAAATATGAAAGTTTCTACTATTTTATTTTCCCTTACCTAACGAACTATCACTTGGATTAGAGTTTTTTTTAAATGCAAGCGATGGAAATCTGAATGTTTCTCATCACTCTGTGTGACATGAACATCTTATTGCTCTACTGGTCACCCTAAGACGGCCACATTGCAAAATAGGTACGCATTTCAATATTACTTTTACATTTGTTCCCTTTTTCACGTGATCGTTTTAAATCTTTTTCTTGGAATTATATTCATTTTCCTTTTTTATATGGTACATAGACGACCAACTTTTTATGTGTTTACTCTATAATAGCTAATTATCAATTGTTCCCTCTCTCTGTTTCTTATATCTAGCTACTTACCATCAAATTAGTATCGATGCAAAACACGCTCCGCAGGGTACTCCCGTTACGCTTTTTCCTTCGCGCGGGGCGCGCTATTTACTAGTTACTAGTATATTATAAGCGCGGAGGCGGAGCAAAGCGGCGCGCCTGCACATCCACGCCATTTTTTTTCTCTATGCCGTTTGATTCTGGTTCGTGTCTGTCGCGGAGCAAAGTGGACCATGAAGCTGGATTTTTGACGCGTTGCCGCTGGAGCAGGCTGGTAGAGCGTGTCGGCCCATGGACACTCACAGCCTAGATCCTAGTGGGACAAAAAATTTCGCCATCCTGGTGGACTAATGAAGCCCAGCCCACTAAAACTGATTATACATTTTTTTTGCGAAACTTTGTTGAAGACTTGAAGTACTCCCATCATTACAGTAGTATATGATGGTCAGCCTAACTTTTTATGATTATTGAATTTAGCATATCAATTTTTTAAAAATATTATATTATATTATATTAGAGTTTAAAGAGAAGTATATTATGTCTCTAATACAAAAAATATTCTTCATTGTGAAGAATTGAGAATCATGATCCATGTTAGGATGCTACCTTGAAGTCTATCTGGTACATGTTCCATTCACTATTTTTTTAGCTTCAGTCCCATAAAACAGCTTCACCAGTGAAGCTAAAGCTGCCTTTATAAACGTTCGGTAAAACTTCTTAGGATACATAGAAAAGATAAAACTAGGAGAAACTAGCATTGTCTCTAATATAGGTATAGAAAACAAAATATATAGAACGTTGTTGGAGGAGAAGATATAGATGAGATAACCTTTTATAGAGGACGGTAAAGAACGGATATAGATGATGTATTTAGAGGATGTTGATGAAGATAGTCTAGAAAAGCTATTTTATGCTGATCTATTTCGCAAGAAAACTAAAATCAACTTTGTGAAGTTGAGATAGAAACTTTACCGAATACACACTTACATGGCGGTGACATCATCATATTTTGAGATAGAAACTCTATAGTCCTGCTTTTGTTTGAAGCCACAACTATTGATGGACCTACACACGTCAGTGAGCAATAGGACAACGAGCAGGATAGTTGACCAATGACGTAGGGGATGTTGGAATTTGGACCCATGTGAGTGGGCCATTTTGATAAAATTTCAAAGCAAAGTGGATGTTGGTTTTTAGTCCTACATTGCTAGTTCAAGTTGGTGTAGACTAAGGGCGTGTTTGGTAGCTGGCCTAAGCCGCCGCCGCACCTTTCCCGCCGCAATTATGGCGGCCGATTTAGCCGCCACAACTTAGGCGTGGCGTGGCGCCGCACGCCACACACCAAACATGCCCTAAATTGTATAGCTACCCTCATTTCCATGTTTGAATAGATAAAATAGGGAGAAAGAGCATGGCTAGTCACACACGCGCGTGTAATACCACGTGACTTGTGACACGCGACCATGACAAATCAATTTAGGCCACTTGTATCCTTCATTGGTTTAATTTTTTGTCTGTTGAGATTTAATACAGATTTTACCGGCATTAACGTGGTCAATTGGCCGGTCGTCAATTTATGGGTGTATTAAGGAAAAAAACAACTCCTTGAGGGCAGGTGTGCCTATTTTAAGGCCCTGAATGCATTCTGTAACACCTTAAATCTAGCAAATGCAAACAACCCTATTTGAATTATTAAATTTCAGTAGAAAGGAAAAATATTTATATTTTCAAATAAGGAAAACCTTGATATATATATAATTTAAAGAATGTCTTGAATAGATGAAATTTAATCAAGTGTTTGAAGCATTCATGCTGGAGCATAAATTTTGGTTGAATTGATTTGCAAATACAAATTTTGATTTAATCATATAATAAAGAATTATTAAATTTGTAATATGTATTTTATTATGTTAATAACTTTTAAATAATAGTGCTTGCAAAAGCTCCATTTTTATTAACTTTATTTTCTTTTGGTGAAGATCTTTTTAGAATTCTCCCTAAAACAATATTCTTCTACAAAACAAATACTTATTTGTGTTAATATTATTTTGGGAGTTTTTCATGCAGTGTATATATATATATTTATATATATTCTGAATATTTAAAAAGAAAAGAAAGAAACCAAACCCTAGCACTACTGGCCAAATCGGCCCATTTGGCCCAGCCAGCCGCGCCCCCTTCCTCCCCTCACCCCCATGCGGGCCCCACCTGATCCTTCCCTTTCTCTTCTCATCTTCTCCTTCCCTCGCGTTGCCGCCGCTCTGCTCACGTGCGCCGCGCCAAGCGCCGGCCCGGCCGTCCACGCCCGACGTCGACCTCGAGCACCCCGCGCCCAGCCGCCCCACCGTTTCTCCTCTCCCCTCCCCATTCCTCCCCCCATTAATAGTGGTAATGTCGACGTTAATGGCTTTGAAGGCTGCCGTTCCCCCGGCTTGCCCTCTCCTCTCCCCTTTCCACTCTATAAATCCGGTAGAGCCCCCTTCTCTCTTTCCCTCCCTGTGCTTGCCCGCTCTCACACTCTCCTCTCTCTCCGTGCCCTCTCACCGTCGCCAGAGCTCGTGCTCGCCGGCCGGACCGTCTGCGCCCATCCCCGGCCACCTCGACCGACCTCCCTTCCGCTCCTCTGCCTCCATGACCGACCACCAACCCCATCGTGCCGAGCGCTCGTCACTGCTCTACACCATCGTTGGGAGTCATCCGCCGTGCCCGTTGTCGTCGTTGCCCGCACCGGAGCTCGCCCGCGTAGCACCCCGGCGACCGTGCCCACGTCGTTCGTTAATCGTCCGCCATCCGTGGAGCCTCACCGGAATTCGCGCCCCACCGTCTGAACACATCGCCGGAGTTACGCCGCCCGCCATCGAAGCGACCGCACAGCACCCTGGCTGGACCATTTGCGCCCTGCCGTCCGAATGCTTCGCCGGAATTCACGCCGTCCGCCATCACGCTGTGCCCAACCACCCCGCCGAAGCACCGCCCAACGCCAAGACTTCTTCATCCTTGGCCGTGCCTCGCCTCACCGCCACCGAATCCCTCCGTTCATCACAAGGTTGAAGACAACCCAAATATTTTTATTAACTCCAAAATCACAGTTTGAATTAATTCATGAATTTGGTAATTATTTGTTGTGTTTTGGAATATTGTGATTTGGAATTCATGTGTGTAAACGATTGATTTTGAGTATATGTGCGATGAGTTAGTGAATTGTTATTAGACGTGATATTGGTTTACGATTTCTTTAGAATTAGGATTGGAATGAAGCATGGCAAAATTTGGTAGACACATGTTGGTAATAAAAACACTAGACAAGTAATTTCATAGTTAATTTTGTTTACGATGAATTGTAGAATTTATCTAGAAGTTTATAATCATAGGTTCATTTAAACCCACTAAATAGATAATAGAAGCCGTTCTTAACATAGAATTAGTAAGTGGTATAGAATTCATAACAATACAAATATTATAGTATAACAGTGGTTTAATTTATTAATAGATGTTTTGATCTCTGATCATTATAATGATGTTTTCTTTTAGAAAGAAAAGATAAAACTAAAATGAGACCACTATTCCTAGTATAAATAATTAAGTAATAATTAGTTTTATTTCTATAGAATTGGTTAAATCATTACATCTAGGCCACGTATTTTTGGTCAGATAAAAATATAGATTTTTCTAGTCATGATAAATGTAAGTATAGCACTTAATTACTTAGAATTAGTAAAATGCTTATTTATGTCATAATAACCATGTTTATGTTATTAAAAGTCCAATTATTAATTTACAATTAATTCTTAGAAGAAGAATTATAAATAAACAATTTTTAGCCATACGTATAATTTCTATTTAGAAAAGAAAGGAGAAAACCGAATGAATAGAATTTTATAATAATGTTAAAATGACTTAATTAGGCGCTCATACTTTCCTAATAAAGAAAATGATAGTTTATACATTTTCCTTTCAAATGATTTAGATCATATGTTCCTAAATTGAAACTAAATATAATCAATAGATTATTTATATTTTCTCACAATTTATTAATTAGACTCACATTTCAATTTGTCCATAACTAGTAATATAAGCATGATTAATCCGTTCATCGAATTGAATCCATATTATTTATATATATCATTTAGTTTTTCCAAAGGATAAAATAAAGAAATTAGTGTTCATGATCTTTTTATAATTAAAATGTTAGTTTACATATTGTTTTGTATATAACTTTCTTAATAAAGAATATAGACCATGTACCTTCTAATAAAAATAAAAGATAGTTATTTGTTTATTATCTTTTGCATGAAAATCCACTTAAGGCCCATAACCTAACTCGTCATAAATAGGTGATTAATAATATAATTATGATCTTTTCACATAAAAAGTTGTTTAAGCTATTTATGAGCTTGTTATAAAAGTAATGTTTAATAATGTGTTTCATAACTCATTAACCTCATATATCTTCTCTAAAAGGTTAAAAAATGTTAATATTGTTATAACGTGTTTTATCATCCTATAAGCCCTTAATCTTAGACATATCACATATGACGTTTTATAAAAGATTAAATTGGTGAACCTAATATTTGTATATTTTAATTAAGATATTATTAAGCTCATGTCTTGTTTTATAAAGTATAGATCACACATTTTTGAAAAGAATACCTTTTTATTATAACCCTTGCGTGTAATGTTTTTTAAAAGCGAATGCTTTTTTCGTTAAGCTTTCTTTTAGCTTTGCGTATGGTGAATGTTGTATGTTATTGAGTGGTGTTTGTTTCTTCTTGTTTGTTTGTGTGATATTCAGTGGTTGATCTAGTAGTTAAGAATCAAGAT
Source organism: Zea luxurians (assembly GCA_029449295.1). Classification (NCBI taxonomy): domain Eukaryota; kingdom Viridiplantae; phylum Streptophyta; class Magnoliopsida; order Poales; family Poaceae; genus Zea; species Zea luxurians. Next base: position 39,958,478 of record JAOPSE010000006.1, read on the forward strand.
CTATTCCGATCCGTGGAAGAATCTCAAGTTCTCTACAAGCAAGGCAAGTGGACTTCTCCCTCTACATACTCTGTTTGATCCCAAACAATACATTTAATAAAGTTTATTCTTGGATATATATATGCATAATTTGATGGGTTACCTATTCAGATACACCTAACCTTTCCAACCTTATTCCTTGTTAACCTGGGTTTTGATCTAATCAAGTAGCTATGCTATTGCTACAAGTTTAACTTTATGCTGGTACTCCTACTGATGATATTAATGTTCCAAATGGTAATTTTACATTATTGTTGTTAATACGATGATTAAGCAAGATCATATTGTGATAATTGGAACATGGAGTGACCACCTAGGAAAACAGTGCAACCACGAGTGCTATCATGGCTCTGGCTTTGGTTATTCACTTTATATGCTTAGTGCCTAGCAACCTTACCTGAAATATGGGCAAGAGGGGGAGCGGCAGTGGTGGCAGCTCACGTTAACATGGGGACGTATTCTTGGCTAAGGTACCTCACCTAGAGGGTCACCACACTGACTTGGAAACCTTAGCGGGTTGCTTTGTATTAAGGGTATTCTGTGAAAGCCTCATAGTGGATCCCTAGCCATTCACCTCGGAAGTGTTTACGGGTTTGGCTGACCTAGGCTAGAGGGGATACACGGCTTATGGGTAAAGTTGTACCACCTCTAAAGAGTGTAAAACTGATATATCAGCTGTGCTCACGGTTATGAGCAGCCTGGACCCTCACATGATAATTGAACTTGAAGATGAAAATAAATCGTGTTCCTTTTTGGTTCAAGTGGTTTTGAGATTATGCTGGTGATATATTTATGCTAATGATATATATATATATGCTGATGAATATTGTTCATGCCTAATTGGGTTTGGATTTACATATACTTAGTAATTAGGTGTTGATAATAAAATGTTGACCAACTAAAATGCCAATCACATTAAACTTTAGCCTTACCTTGTTACTTGCATTTCCCCCACTTGCTGAGCCTCGACCATAAGTGAGCTCACCCTTGCTTAATTTTGACCTGAAGTTTGTAGATGAAGATTATGCTGGTGAATTTGATGGATGCTAGTCTAGTGATACCCCCGGTCATCTTTCTGTGGATGGATGTCCATGTTTTGCTGTACTTTAATGAATAAAGGTTAAGACATTATGTCTATTCGAAGTGTAATATATTAATATAATCTTATTTACGCTTTTATGCATTGTTCTTTTGATATATTACACTTGTGATGTCAACATATGTGTGGAAATAGATCCTGGCACACATATGCTATGCATTCGGTTTTGCCCCCTAAAACCGGGTGTGAGAGAAATGGTATTAAAGCAATGTGACCGTAGGTTGCTAGATTAGTTAGAAATGGAAAGCCAATTCAGTATTTCAAAACTTGAATTATTTTCCCCATAATACTTATTTTATATCCAAAGCTTGTCTCTTTTATCTTCAACTCTTCTATTCTGATTTTTGGTCTAATAGAATGTCCTGCTCAGAAACACTGCAAGATGATCAAGCTAGGATTGCGGAACTTAAAGCAAAAATTGCCGGAAGTAACCCTTTTGAAGCTTGAGGATGCCTCATTCTCTGTCTTATCCCCACCCCGCAAGAAGTTTTCGTTATAGATCTCTTGGATCTATTACCATTCTTCTTGGTTAGGTTGATAGGATAGTTCTATGGTGTTAAGTTTTCGACTAGATCGGTAAGGACGACGTTATATTGTGGTTGTTTTCTAATCCATAATATTGCTATATAATCCTTGATTTCTTCTACTCTTGTTTTCTTGCCATTGTATTGTCATTCTTGGACAATATCTACCTCGATATATTGAACCCTTTGTCTCTCTAGCTCTCTCCTTGATAATGCCTTTGTATTTTATATCCTTAAAAAAACTTTCACATATCCTTGGTTGTATAATTTATCCTCGCTTCACCAGTTAGTGGTTATCTTATTTCACTCTTGGTCATTAATGTTTTGAATCTTGTCTACCTCCTTGTTATTTCTGATCTGATTCTTGGATTTTATAATCTCTTTCTTATTTCTAACCTTGTCCCACCTTTAAAAAAACTGTAAGAAATTGTTTTTCTTAGGAAAGACTGTCTTTTGATTGAATGAATAACATCGAGTTACGTTGTGCTGATATATTTGAGTTCATGTTAGTTATCTTTGTGACTATGTTTGATTTGTTTCTTTGTAATGATTGTTGTTGTATTGTGTGACTTTTGTCCACAATGACAACAGTTAGCTAGGTTAAAACTTAGATAGTTGGGTTCTCTCTACTCTTTATAGTCTGTCCTAGCTCAATCTTTTCGCCCCTTCCTTGCTTTCTATATCCATACAAATGTCAGACCTTGGAATGTCAACTACAAGTGAGGTCACTAAGTGCAAAGAATGCATTGTGTTGGAAACTCCTCCAGCTAAGTATCAGATGGAACAGTTCAAGAAGGCGCATGGACAATTTCTGCAAGCAACATCTCAAGTGGTAGCTAGACTCCAACAAGTTGATTTAGCAGAATTTATAGCACATGAGCAGACTACCAATAACTATATGACATCAACCACAACATCACCCTCGATAGTTGACTTAGAAAAGCTGTTACATGCACAAGCTCTGATAATATAGAAAGCATCTCAACTCACCTCCTCATACCAGCAAGTGTTGGCAAGTCTAACGTCACTAGAAATGAAACAACTGATGAACAGACACAAAAGGATGCACACCAACAGACAAATGATCTTGGAACATGTTGTTGTTGTGAGTACTATGGAATTCCTTATCGCTAGATTAGTACAAACGAAAGTGAAACTACAAAACAGAAGAACCAGATTTTGTTTTCTGGCATAAAAAGACAATGGTCTCCACAAGAACAACTAATAGCAAATTCTCGAATACCTAATGCACTATCAGTTGATGAATTGTCAGTGTTAGGTATTCCAAAAAGGAAACATCACAAGGATGCCTAGCTCAAAAAAGAAGCACATAAGTGTTACATTGATGGATGGACTATCACCTGCACACAGTTTCAGCTTCGTCGCCGCATCAGGTCCAAGAAACAAAAATGGAAACATGGAAAAAATCAAGAAATAACTCCAAGAAAAGCTTGTTATCTATGTGGACGTGAAGATCATTACCTTTGTAACTATCCTGAGAAGAGTTCATTACTGGACACCTCCGAGATAAAGCTATCTTAGACTCCAGACATGGAATATGAACAAAAATGCATAGAAACTTCTACCAACATCGTGAAGAACAACAAAAGGAATATAAAAAATGTTTGGATACATGAGTAGTCCATCTCAACCACAAGCAAAAGCCTCGAAACGCATGGATACCCAAACAGAAGAATCAAGCTAGACTCAGCTATATGAGATACAGACACCCAATCATCCCTCATCGCCTGTTGGTCAAGCAAAGTTGACTCACAAAGAACTCAAAGCAAGAGATGCTTGCTTCTACTGCAAGAACGAAGGACATATTATTCGCCAATGCCCTAAGACGTGACTTGACTGACTAGAGAAGAAGACTGCAGAACAAGACCCAAGCTATAATCCAGAAGATCAACCGATTTATAAGTACGATGATTAGTATATATTGCAGAATGAAGAAACAATAAGTTCCTTACATTTAGAAGAATTAAAGTGTGAACCAAGAACCTACGAGTAACCATATATCATCATTGTTTTCTTGCTAGCCTTCCCTAATATCGAGGACGAGATTCTTTTTAAGGGGGTAGATTTTGTAACACCCTAAATCTAGCAAATGCAAACAACCCTATTTGAATTATTAAATTTCAGTAGAAAGGAAAAATATTTATGTTTTCAAATAATGAAAACCTTGATATATATAATTTGAAGAATGTCGTGAATAGATGAAATTTAATCAAGTGTTTGAAGCATTCATGCTGGAGCATAAATTTTGGTTGAATTGATTTGCAAATACAATTTTTGATTTAATCATATAATAAAGAATTATTAAATTTGTAATATGTATTTTATTATGTTAATAACTTTTAAATAATAGTGCTTGCAAAAGCGCCATTTTTATTAACTTTATTTTCTTTTGGTGAAGATCTTTTTAGAATTCTTCCTAAAACAATATTCTTCTACAAAACAAATACTTATTTGTGTTAATATTATTTTGGGAGTTTTTCCTGCAATGTATATATATTTATATTTATATATATTCTGAATATTTAAAAATAAAAAAAGAAACCAAACCCTAGCACTACCGGCCAAATCGGCCCATTTGGCCCAGCCGGTCCTGCCCCTTCCTCCCCTCACCTCCATGTGGGCCCCACCCGCGCCTTCCCTCTCTCTTCTCCTCTTCTTCCCCCGCACCGCCGCCGCACTGCTCACGCGCGCCGTGCAGCCCCGCGCCCTAGCCTCGTCGTGCCAAGCGCCGCCCCGTACTCACCCAGTCCGAGCCCGACGCCGACCTCGAGCACCCCGCGCCCAGCCGCCCGGCCGTTTCTCCTCTCCCCTCCCCATTCCTCTCCCCATTAATGGTGGTAATGTCGACGTTAATGGCTTTGAAGGCCGTCGTTTCCCCCCGGGCTTGCCCTCTCCTCTCCCCTCTCCCCTCTATAAATCCGGCCGAGCCCCCTTCTCTCTTTCCCTCCCCGAGCTTGCCCTCTCTCATGCCCTCCTCTCTCTCCGCGCCTGCTCGCCGGCCGGACCGTCTGCGCCCATCCTCGGCCACCTCGACTGAGCTCCCTTCTGCTCCTCTACCTCCGTGACCGACCAACAACCCCATTGTGCCGAGCGCTCGTCGCTGCTCTACACCCTCATCGGGAGCCGTCCGCCGTGCTTGTCGCCATCGTTGCCCGCACCGGAGCTTGCCCGCGCAGCACCCCGGCGACCGTGCCCACGTCGTTCGTCAATCGTCCGCCATCCATGGAGCCTCACCGGAATTCGCGCCCCACCGTCCAAACACATCGCCGGAGTTACGCTGCCCGCCGTCGACGTGACCATGCAGCACCCCGACTGGACCATTCGCGCCCCACCGTTCGAACGCTTCGCCGGAATTCGCGCTGTCCGCCATCGCGCCATGCCCAACCACCCCGCCGAAGCACCGCCCAACACCAAGACTTCTTCGTCATTGGCCGTGCCTCGCCTCACCGCGACCGAATCCCTCCGTTCATCACAAGGTTGAAGACAACCCAAATATTTTTATTAACTCCAAAATCACAGTTTGAATTAATTCATGAATTTGGTAATTATTTGTTGTGTTTTAGAATATTGTGATTTGGAATTCATGTGTGTAAACGATTGATTTTGAGTATATGTGCGATGAGTTAGTGAATTGTTATTATACGTGATATTGGTTTACAATTTCTTTAGAATTAGGATTGGAATGAAGCATGGCAAAAATTTGGTAGACACATGTTGGTAATAAAATCACTAGACAAGTAATTTCATAGTTAATTTTATTTACGATGAATTGTAGAATTTATCTAGAAGTTTATAATCATAGGTTCATTTAAACTCACTAAATAGATAATAGAAGCCGTTCTTAACATAGAATTAGTAAGTGGTATAGAATTCATAAAAATGCAAATATTATAGTATAAAGAGTGGTTTAATTTATTATTAGATGTTTTGATCTCTGATCATTATAATGATATTTTCTTTTAGAAAGAAAAGATAAAACTAAAATGAAGCCACTATTCCTAGTATAAATAATTAAGTAATAATTAGTTTTATTTCTATAGAATTGGTTAAATCATTACAACTAGGCCACGTATTTTTGGTCATATAAAAATATAGATTTTTCTAGTCATGATAAATATAAGTATAACACTTAATTACTTAGAATTAGTAAAATGCTTATTTATGTCATAATAACCATGTTTATGTTATTAAAAGTCCAATTAGTAATTTACAATTAATTCTTAGAATATTAATGTTAGAAGAATTATAAATAAACAATTTTTAGTCATACGTATAATTTCTATTTAGAAAAGAAAGGAGAACACCGAAAGAATAGGATTTTATAATAATGTTAAAATGACTTAGTTAGGTGCTCATACTTTCCTAATAAGAAAATGATAGATTATACATTTTCATTTCAAATGATTTAGATCATATGTTCCTAAATTGAAACTAAATATAATCAATAGATTATTTATATTTTCTCACAATTTATTAATTAGGCTTACATTTCAATTTGTCCATAACTAGTAATATTAGCGTGATTAATCCGTTCATCGAATTGAATCCATATTATTTATATATATATCATTTAGTTTTCCTAAAGGATAAAATAAAGAAATTAGTGTTCATGATCTTTTTATAATTAAAATGTTAGTTTACATATTGTTTTGTATATAACTTTCTTAATAAAGAATATAGACCATGTACCTTCTAATAAAAATAAAAGATAGTTATTTGTTTATTATCTTTTGCATGAAAATCCACTTAAGGCCCATAACCTAACTCGTAATAAATAGGTGATTAATAATATAATTATGATCTTTTCACATAAAAGTTGTTTAATCTATTTATGAGCTTTTTGTAAAAGTAATGTTTAATAATGTGTTTCATAACTCATTAACCTTAGATATATAACATATATCTTCTCTAAAAGGTTAAAAATGTTTAATATTGTTATAACGTGTTTTATCATCCTATAAACCCTTAATCTTAGACGTATCACATATGACATTTTATAAAAGATTAAATTGGTGATCCTAATATTTGTATATTTTAATTAAGATATTATTAAGCTTATGTCTTGTTTTATAAAGTATAGATCACACATTTTTTAAAAGAATACCTTTTATTATAACCCTTGCGTGTAATGTTTTTAAAAAGAGAATGCTCTTTTCGTTAAGCTTCCTTTTAGCTTTGCGTATGGTGAATGTTGTATGTTATTGAGTGGTGTTTGTTTCTTCTTGTTTGTTTGTGTGATATTCAGTGGTTGATCTAGTAGTTAAGCATCAAGATCTTTTCTGATCCATGGAAGAACCTCAAGTTCTCTATAAGCAACGCAAGTGGACTTCTCTCTCTGCATACTCTATTTGATCCCAAACAATACATTTAATAAAGTTTATTCTTGGATATATATGCATAATTTGATGGGTTACCTATTCAGATACACCTAACCTTTCCAACTTTATTCCTTGTTCACCTGGGTTTTGATCTAATCAAGTAGCTATGCTATTGCTATAACTTTAACTTTATCCTACTGATGATATTAATGTTCCAAATGGTAAGTTTACATTATTGTTGTCAATCCGATGATTAAGCAAGATCATATTCTGATAATTGGAACATGGAGTGACCACTCAGGAAAACAGTGCAACCACGAGTGCTATCATGGCTCTAGCTTTGGTAATTAGCTTTATATGCTTAGTGTCTAGCAACCTTACCTGAAATATGGGCAAGAGGGGGAGCGACAGTGGTGGCAGCTCACGTTAACATGGGGACGTATTCTTGGCTAAGGTACCTCACCCAGAGGGTCACCACACCGACTTGGAAACCTTAGCGAGTTGCTTTATATTAAGGGTATTCTGTGAAAGCCTCATAGTGGATCCCTAGCCATTCACCTCAGAAGTGTTTACGGGTTTGGCTGACCCAGGATAGAGGGGATACACGGCTTGTGGGTAAAGTTATACCACCTCTACAGAGTGTAAAACTAATATATCAGCCGTGCTCATGGTTATGAGCAGCCTGGACCCTCACATGATAATTGAACTTGAAGATGAAAATAAACCGTGGTCCTTTTTGGTTCAAGTGGTTCTGAGCTTATGCTGGTGATATATTTATGCTGATGATATATATATGCTGATGAATATTGTTCATGCCTAATTGGGTTTGGATTTACTTATACTTAGTAATCAGGTGTTGATAATAAAATGTTGACCAACTAAAATGCCAATCACATTAAACTTTAGCCTTACCTTGTTACCTTGCATTTTCCCCCACTTGCTGAGCCCTGACCATAAGTGAGCTCACCCTTGCTTAATTTTGACCAGAAGTTTGCAGATGAAGATTATGATGGTGAATTTGATGGATGCTAGTCTAGTGATACCCTCGGTCATCTTCCTGTGGATGGATGTCCATGTTTCGTTGTACTTTGATGAATAAAGGTTAAGACATTATGTCCATTCGAAGTGTAATATGTTAATATAATCTTTATTTATGCTTTTATGCATTGTTCTTTTGATATATTACACTTGTGATGTCAACATATGTGTGGAAATAGATCCTGGCACACATATGTTATGCATTCGGTTTTGCCCCCTAAAACCGGGTGTGACACATTCAGGTTGAGATAAACGAAAATCCTATTTCATTTCTTCTTCTTCTGGCTAGGGAAAGTTGTACTGTGGTGATTGAGTTTCTGTGTCTACACCAACCCTTTTCCTTGGCATGCACTAAGGAGGAGGGCGAGCAGTATCTCCGAACCCTTGCCGTCATGAAGCCTACACAAGGGGCGACAATAAGGTTTCTGGGCAGCACAACTGTGCCACCGCTTGAAGTTGTTCGACGACAATCTATGTTGCCTAACCGACGAATTGATGCGTGTACATCAACGATATGCTTCGTCTACTTTTGTGCTTGATCAACCTAACCACCGATAAAACCAACATGAGTAAACATGGCTCTAGTACTCTTACTTGGCCCAATAATTGATAGCAGCCTCTAGCAAGACATGTCAACTCCTATGCACACTTAAAGATCATATCACACTACAACACACGTGACCTTTTATGACATTCTCATTATGTCATAAATAAGGTTTTTTTGTCATAGTTTTTGTTGTTGTGACGGCTCCGTGACGAATATACCATTGTCATAGAAGGTGCGTGTTAAAGGATCTTTTGTGACGAAAGGCAAGAAAACGTCATAAATTTTGTGACGAAAACTATATTTGTCATAGAATCTATGACGCTCTAAATTGTCAAAAATGAGGCCAAAAACGTCATATAGTGTAGCATTGGACCAATGCCATGTGGCAGTTTTTTGATGAATATGTTCGTCATAAATGGGCTGACATGGCAACTGAGGTGGCAAAAAAGTGTGACGATTAATTTCGTCACAAGTAGGATGAGGTGGCAGGTGACATGGCAACTGACATGTCAAACAAATTGTGACGAATATTTTTGTCATAAAGCATGATGACGTGGTAACAAACATGGTAGGTTCATTACATTTTTAGTTCATCATTAATTAATAAAAATCAATATTCAATTGGATTCAAACCAAATCGCGCATTCAATTTCATCAAATAACATGAGTGTAACACAACTTTTGTAGCATCCACATAGAATTGACGCATAAAACATCCAACATAAGTATTAAACATCAAATATTTTTAACTATCCTTAACTTATATCCAAAAGCAAGTAGAATAGGTTCAACGGCCACAAGCATCAGTTGAGTACAATGTTCTGAAACATAGAAGTTGCATGCGTCATCCCAAAACAAAGCTCCACTCCACCATCTAGTTTAATTATTGGGGAACCATTGACCTGACGCTCCAACTACATTAGAGAACAGAGAACACATGAGTGCTATACATGGAAAATGTTGGGGACTTGTTCTCAAATGCTATGAATTAAGAACAAGGCAACACAGAAAAGTTAATAGTTAATGTCCTTCGTCCTCCGAAGCGTTATCTCCTTTAGGATATAACGATTTCGGACGAATGTTATGAAGGACATACCTTCATCATCACAATTTATATTGATAAGAGAAAAAGCACATGAAACATGAAAGAATACATGAATAATCATATAACATTATTAGGTGTCATCACTATGTAATTATGGAAGAATAAGAACAATATTGAATTACATTTGTACCTTCGATTTGACGGAAGGCAAAAATACAGGCGTGACGTACGAGCGAATACCAGTCAGCGTGAACAGTATGGGGGTACTGTTCATCTATTTATAGACACAGGACACAGCCTGTGAAGAATTACAATTATGCCCCCCATAAAAGTTTACAACATTGACTCAGACCTTTATGGATTAAAAGGTCATTCTATCTCTAAGTCGGTTTGTAATTCCGAAGCTTCATGAAGAGGAACCTTCGGTCATCTCCTGAGGACAACTTCAGCCGAAGCTGCTTCTTTCTACAAGACCTTCGGCGCAACGAAGCATGGCCCCAACAGTAGCCCCTTTCGCGGCGCTAGATCGTTTTTCGTAACGAGCTTGATCCGTGAAAAAAGCCTCCTAAGCTTCGGGAAGCCGAAGGTCTAAAAACACCTTCCCTGAGCTCGTTGCCGAGAAACGATTCAGTTTCCGAGCGCGTGTCAGGCCCGCCTTGCAGAGTTACTGTTTGGTCTCTGCGGTCCACCGCGCAGCGAGTGCAAGTGACTGTCCGCCTGGTGTAAAAATCCTGGCGTTTCGCCTTCTTACCTGCAGCACTATATAAACAGACGGGTAGGTGTGAAGTTACCACAGCATTCATTGCTATTTGCACTGTTTTGCTACCAAAATTTTTAACCATAGCCGAAGCTTGACTCTCGGAATCGAACGAAGGTCCAACTCGAAGTCTGCTTCGTCAGAAGGAAAGGCTTCGGGAGAAAAAAGTATTCAATTTCCACAAACTCAAAATTAAATGGCCAGAGTACGATCTACCGCTAGGGTTGAGCGTGAAGGAGACGAAGCTGAAGGTTCGGAGACTGTTCCCATCTCCGAAGCGATGCAACGATCCGGACTGGTAACTTCGGAGGAAATTCCCACTGTTGAAGCAGAACAAGCAACTGCCGAAGCAGAAGATGAGAATATTGAAGAAACTGACCCCGAAGATGATTATCGCATTTCCATGCCAAGTAAGCCCAGCCACTTGGACTTCGGAAAGTCGACCGTTTCGAAGACTGATCTCTCCAAGATGGTAAAGTCAGGTTATTTCAGTGAAAGTCAGAAGAAGCTACTTCGCTTCGGGGGAGAAGAAACTACCCCGAAGCCAGAGAAAAATGAAATAGTCATTTTCAAGAGCTTTCTGAAAGCTGGGTTGAGATTCCCCCTTCATGGAATTATTGCAGATGTATTGAAGAAGTTTGGTATCTACTTTCATCAGTTGACTCCTAACGCTATCGTTAGGCTTAGTGTTTATATCTGGGCCCTCCGAAGCCAGGCGGTGGAGCCGTTTGCCGACAGCTTTTGTCGAGTTCATGAGCTGCATTACCAGACGAAGGCTAGAAAAGATGGATTACATGATAATTTTGGTTGCTACAATTTTGCCTATCGGAAAACTACAAAGTTTCCTGTTATTAGCTACCGAAGCAAATGGCCGGTAGGCTGGAAGTCAGAGTGGTTTTATGTGAAGGTTGACGAAGACAAAGAGAAGTTGGTACAAAGCCCACTTGAATTGATCTTCGGAGAAACAAGACCGCGATGCCACATGACATTAGAAGGTCCCACCTGGGCTGCACTGGGTGAGTTTAAAATTATTTCAGAGCATATCGGTACTAGGGACCTGGTTCAAGAGTTCTTGGCCTTCAGGGTTTTCCCTACTTTAAAAGAATGGGAAATGCCGAAGTTAGAGGGGGAGAAAAAAGAAGGAGAACTTGTGCGATTACCTTTCTATTACAAGTTTAAGAAATACTTTAAAAAACCTTGCCAAGAATGGCTGGACACAGTTGAAATAATGTGCAATGAAATTCTTGGGAATTACTCGAAAAAAGAAGATCAATTGATGACTGCGGCCTTCGGCACCCGTCTGAAGCGAAGACTGAATCGAGTGCTGGACGCCCTGGGTTTTGAATACCCTGACTATGAAAATCTGAACAAAGGTGCCAGGGTCCAAAAAAGGAAAAGGGGAGCCGAAGCTTTAAATGAAGACGAGGAAGAACCACCAAAAAAGAAGAATATTCCAAAGAAGAAAATATCATCTCCAAAGCGAAAAGTATCCGATGAAGAGGAGACTCCGGCATCACGCTCTGCCACTGACGTGGAAGAGATTTTAAAGGTAATGACTGAACCCCTGCCTGCGAAGCTAAGTCCATTGGGGCCTCAACTGACAAAGTTTTTTCAGAAGGAAAAGGAGCCTGAAAAATCGAAGAAAACAACTAAAACAAAGAGACAAAGAATCATCGCAGTGACAGAAGTCATTGACAAGACACCACCGAGAGCTTCAGCTCAAAAGATACCAGCGGCTGAAGAAATATCGAATATTGAAATCTCACCTTCGGAGGTCGCGGCTGCCGAAGCTACCTCGCCTGAAGGTTTGAACTTGGAAAGCACAATTGAACATATTGACAAAATACTGTTAGACATGGCCGCAGAAGAAGCTGCTGCTGCCACCGAAGAGACCATGGCCACAGTATCTGGGAAAGGAAAGAAAATTGTTGACGAAGCTTCAGAGGACGAAGCTTTCATGTTCCAAAATTTGGTTGGGGAAGAATTGTCAAAAACCGAAATAGAAGAACTCAAAGAGTATGCCAAATCCTGCGGATATAAACCAGGAGCACTCCTCTTTGGGGGTATCAACGATGAAAAATTGGATTGCATCCGGGATCAAACTGGAGCTAAGGTCATCGGTACTCTATCAAAGAGTATCGGTTTTCCGAAGCTGGAAACGGATATCAGCCGCTACCGACGACAACATATCGTTGGTAGCTTATTTTATTCCAACTTCAAGGTAAACAACTTTTCTCTGACTTTTATTGTTTTTAATAATGAAAATGTTTCTGACGAAGGTTGCTTATGTGCAGAGCATGCTACTGAGCAAAGCTTTGAGAATGCAGCAAGATTTAGAGGATAAGAAACACGAAGTTATAATTGAAAACTTAGAGAGCAAAATAAAAGAGCAATCAGCTACTATTGAAAAGGACTTCGAACTCCAAACAACTGAAGGCTTATTGGCAGAGACTGAAGCTAAAGTAGCAGAATTGAATACGAAGCTTCTCTGTCAATCAAAACAATTTGAACAAGAGAAGCAAGAGCTTAATTCAAAATTTGAGGCCGAAGTCCATAAAAACTCAGATTTGAAAAAATCATTGACAAGCCTTCAGGACAAATGTTTGGAATTTAGTAACAACTGTATTCAACAATTAAAAAAGATCTTTTATTCAGTTGGAGCCAGCAGTGGAAAGTTCACTCCTTCAGCTGAAAATTTGCAAAGAACCTTCGAACATATTGAAGCTGAAATTGATGAGCTTGACGAAGTTATAGCCGGGCACGGTGACTTCTGTGCCTGGGTAGCTTCTCGAGGTACTGCTGCAGCATTTCTGAAGGCTGGCTGTGATCATGGAAAAATCGTCAACAGGCCCAATTTCACTCTATCTCCATCAATTCTAGACGATATTCCTGACCTCGCCCGAAGCATTTCAAATAGATTTATAAAAATGATATGGACAAAAGGCGGGCGAGAAAAAGCTAGAGACGAAGCTCGAAGTCATCTTGAACCAGTAAGAAATCATACCTTGTGCTTACCTTCTCCTTCAAACTTGATTTTTACTCATAATACCTTGATTCATATAGGATGACGAAGCTGAAACTGATGCTTAAAGAATATGCCGCCGAAACTGAAGCCCGGTGAAGATCAATAGGAGTAGACTGTAAAAAACTCAAGAGACTTTTGTAATAACTTTTGTAAATACAGCTAAACTGTTCTTAATGAACTTTGTTCATACCTTGTAATATATCCTTACCCTTCCATTGAGGCGCTTTGATGTGGACGAAATTAGTATTTTGAGCCGAAGGCGAAAAAACACCTTCCCTTCTTTTCGTACACAACGAAGCATAAAAGACCGCTTCTTCTTTTTGCCGAAACCTTTCTTTTTTGTACACAACGAAGCATAAAAGACCGCTTCTTCTTTTTGCCGAAACAACTACTTATGTCATGATGATGATTATCCTATATATGCCTGGATGAATGTTTATGAATGCAAATGCTATGATGTAATGTGATGTGCGAATGAATGTCCAAACACATATCCGAAGCCATACCCTCAGCCATTATTTCCTTAGAAACAATCACACATCAGCTCTGCATTCCCTTAGGAACGACTTTGGAGCTTCTTCGCCTTTTACTTTCGGCGGAATCAGCGTTGACTTTTCGCTGTAAGCTCTGCATTCCCTTAGGAACGACTTTGGAGCTTCTTTGCCTTTTACTTTCGGCGGAATCAGCGTTCACTTTTCGCTGTAAGCTCTGCATTCCCTTAGGAACGACTTTGGAGCTTCTTCGCCTTTTCAGTTTTCGGCACTCGATGGTGCGTTCTCAGCTTTTACATTTACATTCCTTGGGGGATTTTGCTCTTATAGAACTAAAAAGGAAATTACATATGATGGCCCCATTAAAAACCTTTCTCCCCCTTTAGAAAGGAAAAGGGTGCCATGAAAAAAGAAAAAACATAAAAAAGTTACATCAAATTACACATAATATCGCCGAAGCTCATCCGCATTCCAAGATCTTGGAATGTCGTTGCCGTCCATATCCTTCAATCTGTATGAACCAGGTCTTGACGAAGATGCTACTAAGAAAGGCCCCTCCCATTTCAACTGTAACTTGCCCACTGTGTCTGGGTTGGCCACTCTCCGAAGCACCAAGTGTCCCGGCTCAATATTCTTTAACCGAACTTTTCTATCTCGCCATTTGACTGTTTCGGCTTGGTATTTATTGATATTCTCGACAGCTTGAAGCCTAATCCCTTCTAAAGCATCTTTTTCCACAAAGCAAGCATCTTCAGGACCTGATTCTGTCGAAGCTACTACTCTTATTGATCCAGTTTTAGCTTCTTCCGGAGTTATTGCTTCGTCACCGAATAATAACTTGAATGGAGTAAAGCCTGTAGACCTTGATGTTGTTGTATTGTGGCTCCACACCACTTTGGTTAACTGATCTGGCCACTTTCCCCTGGGTTGATTGAATATTAGCTTCATTATTCCTGTCATTATGATGCCGTTGGCTCTTTCAACGAGCCCATTTGACTCCGGATGCCTGACTGATGCAAAATGGATCTTCGTACCAATTTGATCACAGAAATTTCTGAAAGCTTCGGAGTCGAATTGTGTTCCATTATCTACAGTGATGGCCTTCGGTACCCCGAAACGACAAACAATATTCTGCCAGAAAAACTTTTGGACAGTGGCCGAAGTTATTGTGGCTAATGGTTTTGCCTCAATCCATTTAGAAAAATACTCCACAGCCACTATAACATATCTTAAATTCCCTTGAGCCGGTGGTAATGGACCTAACAAGTCAATGCCCCACCTTTGCAATGGCCAGATGGGTTGTATGAGCTGTGTTAAAGACGAAGGTTGTTTTTGATCTCTTGCACATTTCTGACAGCCTTCGCACTTTTGAACTAATTCCGCTGCATCCGAAGCTGCCTTCGGCCAATAAAACCCTTGGCGGAAAACTTTTCCATGTAACGGCCTAGATCCAATGTGAGATCCACATAGGCCTGTATGTATTTCTTTCATCAACTCTATACCTTCGGCTCTAGATAAACACTTGAGTAGCGGAGCACAAACTCCATGCTTGTACAATTCCCCTTCTATCATGACATATGGACGAGCTCTTGCCTCTATCCTCTTGTTATAAGCTTCGTCATCTGAAAAGAACTTACCCTGAAGGTAAGAGATGATCTCAGTTCTCCAATCTTCGCTATAAACAGGAGATATGTTGAGGACTGCTCTTTCAAGGAGTTCCACTGAAGGTGCCTTTATTGTTTCGAAAAACACATCTGAAGGTAAAGGCAGCCCCTGTGCTGCTGACTTAGCTAACAAATCAGCATGCTCATTTTGTCCTCGAGGGATATTTTTGACAGAAAATCCTTCGAAGGAAGCTTCGATTCTTCGGACCGTGTCCAGATATTTTTCAAGCTTCGGATCTTTAGCCTTGCAACTCTTGTCGATATGACCCGAAACAACCTGGGAATCAGTTTTAAGGATGGCCCTTCTGATTCCCATTGCTTTTAATTTCCGAAGGCCCAAAAGTAGGGCTTCGTACTCAGTAATATTGTTTGTACAGCTAAAATCGAGTCTTGCTGCATAACAAGTTTTGACTTTGGATGGTGAGACCAACACAGCGGCTGCTCCTGCTCCGAAGGTTCCCCAGGACCCATCGCAGAACACTATCCACACTTCGGCATCTTTATTTGCTTCTTCATCCTGAGCCCCTGGCGTCCAATCGGCAATGAAATCTGCCAACGCTTGAGACTGGATCGAGGATCTATGCACATAATCAATGTAAAATTCATTGAGCTCTGCAGCCCATTTTCCAATCCGTCCAGTAGCTTCTCTATTTCTCATAATATCCTTCAACGGTTGCGAAGAAGGAACAATAATATTGTATGCTTGAAAATAATGCCGAAGCTTCCTGGATGCCATCAAAACAGCATATAATACCTTCTCCAATTCTGTATAGTTTTTCTTTGACACACTAAGGACTTCAGATACAAAATACACTGGAACCTGTTTCTTGACTTGGCCATCGAGCTTCTCCTGAACAAGTGCTGCACTTACTGCCGAGTGCGAAGCTGCCACGTATAACAACAAAGGAGCCCCTGGCGTTGGTGGAGTTAATGTTGTTAAATCTATCAAATATTGCTTCAGCTCCTCAAAGGCTTTTTGTTGATTTGATCCCCATTGAAAGACTTCGGCTGATTTCAGCACTTCGAAGAATGGTAAATTTCTTTCAGCTGATCTGGATATGAATCTATTGAGAGATGCCAGCCTCCCTGTCAATCTTTGGGCCCCCTTTCTTGTAGTTGGTGGCTCCATTCGAAGTATAGCTTCAATTTTACTTGGATTAGCTTCAATTCCCTTTGTTGAAACCAAGCATCCAAGAAATTTCCCCTTCTTTACTCCGAAGACACATTTTTCTGGATTCAGCTTTAAGCCAGCTTGTCTGAAACTGGCGAAGGTCTCCTGCAAATCAGCAATATGATTTTCCTGTTTCGTGCTTTTTACAATGATGTCATCAACATAAGTTAGCACATTCCTGCCTATCTGGGACTGGAGGACCTTCGCAGTCATTCTGCTAAAACTTCCTCCAGCATTTTTGAGTCCCTCAGGCATCCGAAGATAGCAATATGTGCCACTTGGGGTTATGAAGCTAGTCTTCGGCTCATCTTCCTTCTTCATCCAGATTTGGTGATAGCCTGAGTAACAGTCTAGCAGACTCATGAGCTCTGAAGAAGCTGCTGCATCAACTAAAGAGTCTATTCTTGGCAATGGAAATTCGTCCTTCGGACAAGCCTTGTTGAGATCTGTAAAATCGATACACATTCTCCACTTGCCATTGGCCTTCTTTACCATAACAGTGTTAGCTAGCCATTCTGGGTACTTTACTTCTCTGATAACTCCTGCACTGAGGAGTCTTTTAACTTCATTACGAGCACCTTCGGCCTTATCATCAGACATTTTCCGAAGCCTCTACTTTCTGGGTCTGAAGGATGGGTCAACATTGAGCGAATGTTCGATAACATCGCGATTTACTCCGCAGAGGTCATTAGCTGACCATGCAAAAACATCTTTGTTGTTGAACAAAAACCTTATCAAGGTTTTCTCCTGGTCTTCGGATAATTGAGAGCCCAACAGCACCTTCTGCTCTGCTATGTCCTCACATAAGAGCATGGGCTTCGGCTGATCTGCTGAAGCTGCTTTCTCCCTTCTAAATTTGTACTGTTCACAAGCTTCAGCTCCATCTATGTTATGGATTGCTTTGGAGTCAGTCCAGCTTCCTTCGGCCCTTCTAGCAGCTTCCTGACTTCCATGAATAGCGATGGGTCCTTGATCCGAAAGTATCTTCATGCAAAGATAGGCAGGATGAAGGATTGCTTCGAAAGCATTGAGGGTACCACGACCAATAATTGCATTGTAAGGGTATTCCATGTCAACAATGTCAAACACAACTTGCTCAGTTCTAGTGTTGTTGATGAACCCGAAGGTCACTGACATGGTGATCTTGCCCAACGCTACAATCTGTCTTCCTCCGAAGCCACAGAGAGGGTGTGTAGCATCATGAATCTTATCTTCTGGCTCTTGCATTTGCCTGAAGGCCTTAGCAAATATGATATCAGCTGCACTGCCTGTATCAACCAAGACATTGTGAACCAGAAATCCTTTGATAACACCAGAGATAACCATGGCATCGTTGTGTGGGTAATCCTTGAGTTGAAGGTCTTCTTGGGAGAAGGTAATAGGAATGTGAGACCATCTCAACTTGATGAAGGGTCCTTGCACCCCAACATGCTGTACCCTTCTCCGTGCTTCCTTCTTCTGCTTCTTGTTGGCTGGCTCTGAACATGAACCGCCTGTTATCGGGAACAGCAGCTTCGGAACCGAAGCAGCTCCAGCTTGATCATTGAACGAAGCCATCAGCTCAAAAAAGTGGAAGTGAGTTCACCGAAGGTGGGCGCCAATGTTGGGGACTTGTTCTCAA
Organism: Zea luxurians; assembly: GCA_029449295.1. Lineage (NCBI taxonomy): Eukaryota > Viridiplantae > Streptophyta > Magnoliopsida > Poales > Poaceae > Zea > Zea luxurians. Next base: position 39,976,838 of record JAOPSE010000006.1, read on the forward strand.
ATGCTATGAATTAAGAACAAGGCAACACAGAAAAGTTAATAGTTAATGTCCTTCGTCCTCCAAAGCGTTATCTCCTTTAGGATATAACGATTTCGGACGAAGGTTATGAAGGACATACCTTCATCATCACAATTTATATTGATAAGAGAAAAAGCACATGAAACATGAAAGAATACATGAATAATCATATAACATTATTAGGTGTCATCACTATGTAATTATGGAAGAATAAGAACAATATTGAATTACATTTGTACCTTCGATTTGACGGAAGGCAAAAATACAGGCGTGACGTACGAGCGAATACCAGTCAGCGTGAACAGTATGGGGGTACTGTTCATCTATTTATAGACACAGGACACAGCCTGTGAAGAATTACAATTATGCCCCCCATAAAAGTTTACAACATTGACACAGACCTTTATGGATTAAAAGGTCATTCTATCTCTAAGTCGGTTTGTAATTCCGAAGCTTCATGAAGAGGAACCTTCGGTCATCTCCTGAGGACAACTTCAGCCGAAGCTGCTTCTTTCTACAAGACCTTCGGCGCAACGAAGCATGGCCCCAACAGAAAAGAAGAGAAAAAATCATCATCACTACATAAATATATAGTGGCCAAAGAAAGGAGTAACAAAGAACTAAACATTCTACACAGAATCTTAATATATGAATATGCAAATATAAGGACTAGACAATCTAGCATTCAGTTTCTAAACCCTAAATCAACCTCAACAAAATCAGTGCCAATGGAAAATAGACATGCTTACTAACAATAGAGGGTATAGAATATTGTCTAAGAATATTGCACTATATCTAATCTCAAACTAATTTCTATTGTTCTAGAAACAAGACAAATGCGACATCACCCTTTCCTACGCCGACGCTTTTCAAGTAATTTGAAAGCTATCAGAAAACACAACATAACACATTAGACTGCTAGAGCTATGCACACATTGCATTCAATGGCGGATGATGACATAAAATTAAGGTGTTTCTATCACAACGTCGAAAGGAAATTCACAACACAGTTTAAAGCAAATCATTACTAAAAAATAGAGGACGATGTGAAAAATACCTTATTCAACTATGATCATAATCCATTTACAGCCAAATGTCATATAAAGATGGCAGACCCGTATCGCTGCATCAATGTACATGAAACAAGTTTTAGAAACAAAATCTTAATAAATTCTTGAAATTTGAAAGCAAGACACAATATACAATATTAGCACCCACTGGTTATGGCCAAACAAAAGAAGGAAAACCATGTACAACAGTTATGGCTGGAAAGGCTCATAAGAATATATTAAGACTGAATATCAATAAATTGTGTATTTCAATCACCATACTAGCAATACCCTGTAGAATGGAGGCAGTAACCTATATATGGAATGTAAGTAGTTGAAGACAAACAAGGTTAACCGAAACAAAATAGATAAAACAAGAATGCCATGTACAATCTCTGCTTCAAAAAAGATAAATTTATTGCCCCTCCCAGAACCGAGAACTCAATGGATGTGTAAAGTTTCCAAAGTTTCAGCCAGACACCATCGACAACGAGACTATGAATGCTACATCACCTGAACATTGTTGCATAGTTCAAATAGTGGAACAACAAGCAGTTTTAAATTCCTTAGAACAACAAAATACTCTCGAATAGGTGAACAATAAAAAGTTTCTTGCACTCCTGTTCAACAAATTGGTCATTCTAGTTATTATCATAACAGCATAGGTAAGAAATTCTCCAGAGCAACAATGTACCATGGAGTAATATGTGGAGGACAGTAAGGATTGAGGATACATCAGTATCGTGTTGATAAATATTATCTGCATTGTCCAAGATGTCATAGGTGTTGATAAATATTATCTGCACTCTCAGGATCAGGAACAATTTCATTATAACCTTCATTTTTCATGATAGAAAGCGCAATCTCGATGTCACTTATATTCATTTCGCAACCATATGTCTTGTGATAGATGCGTCCCTTGGTTGAAGTTAAAGTTGTTGAACCCAACACTAAACTAGACAAAGCAAAAACATTAGATTGTTATATTCCACACAAGTAGCAATCACCACAAGCTTACACTAAACTAGACAGTTGAGTATGATACATGGGAACAACGAATGTTTTCAGCTTGGAACTGCTACTACAAGAAACAGAACCACCAATGATCAGAGAGAGTGGTTTAGCTTGGAATTGGTGCATAGTTACTGCCAACTACCAATTAGTCTAGTTTGCAACTTTCATAAACACCAAAGGCTATTTAAAACTAGTGCATAGTTACTGCCAACTACCAATTAGTCTAGTTTGCAACCTTCATAAACACCAAATGCAATTCAAAATAGCTTGACACAATACCGTCACGAAGAATCATACTACATATATTATATATTTCGCACTGGTCAGTGAATAATCTAACAGAATGGTATTTAACATATGTCTTTATAGCTTTACAAATGGTCTAATAAATAAGTTTCCACTAATTATCATCTTTCATATATCCTCTTAATGTACCATGAAATTTAACCTTGGCAAAGAAAAAGATGGCGCCTGACCTCTAAAACGCATCCATAGTCCTTACTTCTTAAGTCATCGACAATCAAAATAAATTCAAAACCAAAGTTACTGAATGTGATTATGCTAAAAGCAATTTCCATGCCCCATAGCAAGCATATAACTAGATAGGCACCAGATCCACACATCACTAGTAAATTCTTCTCAAAATCTAGTGATAATTCCCCCTAGCAATTCAGAATACCCACTAATACACAATTAAAGCAATTATTACAAGAGAACCCACACTTACAATACCATGACTGGGTAGAACCTCTAAGTGGCCAGGGTACTGGACAGGAGCGTGGGGCATAGCTCAAACAATGGCCCTAGGCGGAGGCATGGAGCTCCGTTGGGCGGGGGTGGGTCTACCGAGAGAAGCTCCTGGCCTGGCCTATGCGGACCTCAGCGCGGCGGCTCGGGGCATAACTGAGCGGTAGGCGTCTGGGCGGAGCTCAGCCTTGGCATTCCATGATGTCGCGCCAGCGACTCGGTGGAGGCAGGAGACCGAAGGCGGACAGGGGCATGGCCGCATAGGGTGATCGACGACATAGTTGGTGCCAGGCGGAGGCTCGGCCGCGGAGGCTCGACGTCGGCCGTCGGTGGCTTGGCTCGCTAGTTTGATGCGGCAGGAGTATGAAATGTTATTAGGGTTAGGTATTATAATATTTTTACTAGGGAGAGGGCGAATAAATGACCGTGGACAGCGCGGAGCAGCAACTCTGCACCGCGTCCAAGCGGCGGCTGCGCCGGAGCTTGTCGTACATAGCGGCACATGCGGGCACGTAGAACTGTTTCTAGAGGTCGAACTGGCAGTCGCCAAGTTTCTTCTTGTCATCGATGAGCGACCCCAACCTGAGTGCCTCCTGCTAATGGTGTTTGTTCGGGGTTTTCAAGTAAGAAACATGGATTCATGTTTGGCGTTGGTTTATAAAAATGATTCACAAGTCATATCCATGGAAAAAATATTACGAAGAATAAATGTCACGCATGCAAAAAAGGAATTTAAGTTGAAAACATTATTCAAACAAAAGAAATTGCATGCAAGGCTCTTCTTTAAATACTACTCCCTCCATCCAAAAATATAATTCAAGAATCTCGGTGATACTTATCTACTACCACGCATTGTGCAAGGATACTAGGTGGACTTGGGGAGAGATGTAGTAGATGTGTTTTCTGTTATAGATGTAGACATAAACACATATGTGATGTAGTGGTAGCTACTGCTAGCATTTGTTTGAGAGGTCGTGGGTTTGAATCTCCTTGGGGCTATGTGTATTTTTTTAATTTTAGCTAGGTGTCGGTTGTACGGAGGAATGGGAATGGGCTTTACAGGGAGGGGGAATGAGAATGATAGATATAGAATGGTGGCACAACATGAGAATGGACTATGCGCGGGGAGGAGGGAATCGAAAAGGCAGAATAGGGAATGGCAGAACGCGGAATGGCCGATGTTGGTGACTTGTTCTCAAATGCTAAGAGTTAAGAACAAGGCAACATAAAGAGTGTTAAATGTTAAAGTCCTTCGAAACATTATTCCCCTTCGGGAAATAATGAGTTTCGGACGAAGGTCCTAAGAGACATACCTTCGTAAATGTAACAAGTAAGGACGAAGGTTTTATACAAAACATGAAATATGATATAAACATTATGAAATCATTTCTATTGATCATAGAAAGATGGAAATGATTTTAAATCATAAATGTACCTTCGGTCCTGAGAGAAGGTAAAAGTACAAGTGTGACGCAAAAAGCAAATGCCAAGTCAGCGTGAACAGTACGGGAGTACTGTTCATCTATTTATAGACGAGGGACGCAGCCCACGTAAAATTACATTCATGTCCATTACATTTCTCAATGACTCATGGAAATCTGTTAAGGTTCGCGTAGTCTTTTCATCTTTAAGTCGGTTCCCTCCTCTGCTGTCGCGACGAAGCTTCCCTGCGTACAGCTTCGGCTGTGCACCATCCTTCACAGAGCTTGGTAACCAACTCGTCCTTCGTCTGGTTCAGGCTTCGTCCTGACCGTGCTTCATATTCATGATTTTGAGTTCGAAGGTACCTGTCCACATAATCCACTTGGAAAACATTGTCAAATCATGTTTTTGAGGACCTTCGGAGGACGAAGGCCCCCAACAGTAGCCCCTCGCAATATTAATTTGTTAATAATAAATTTAGATTGCGATATGGACGAAGGCCTTGAGCCGAAGGTCCGAAAAAACACCTTCCCTTTGCTAGAATAGCAACATTCACTGACAAGCGGGGCCTTTCAATTTTCAATGCCCTGGGCGTATAAATAAGATCGCACCGCAAACTCATTTGGTACGCACACTTGCCATCTGCTTCGGCCCACTAAAATTTTTAGCTCTTGTGCACTAAGATTTACTGGTGTTTTTGATTTTGAAGCTTCGGCATCGGGAACAATTTTTTAGCGTTTCCGAAGATGTATGAAGGAAAAAAGGTCGCTGCTGAGACGAAGCTGAGTCTCGAGGAAGAGAAGAACTTGGGGTTCATTATGGCGATGGCAGAGACCAATACAGAGAAAATTACCAAGGAAATTCTTGAAGGTCTGTCCGAAGATACTGATGACAGTGACAGCTTTGATGTTGAAAGTGGTGGAGAAGAGGCCGAAGATCGACCGTGGCGACCAAGCCACACAGTTTTTGGGAAAACTACGATCAAGCAAAGTCATATTGATAATATGAGGGGGCGGTATTTTCGAGATATATCTATTGTGAGAGCTGATGCTGGGGAAAAAACTTCTCCCACCCCCGAAGAAGATGAAGTTGTGATTTTCCGAAGCTTTCTCAAGGCTGGGCTTCGATTCCCCCTGAGCAATTTTGTTGTTGAGGTACTAAAGACATTTCAAGTCTATCTGCATCAAATCACCCCCGAAGCCATCATAAGAATGGGGGTGTTTGTCTGGGCTGCGAGGAGCCAAGGTCTGGAACCAATCGCTAAAAGCTTCTGTAACATTCATGAGTTATTATACGAGACGAAGCCCTGGGGAAAGGAGCAATACCACAACAACTTTGGGTGTTACAGCTTCGGCGCCCGCTCCGGGTCAAGCTGCCCTGTGCCGACCTTTCGGAAGAGGTGGCCCGGAGCCTGGATGACTGAATGGTTTTATGTGAAGAATGACCTAACAGCTCAAGAGAATGTGAAGGGTATCATTATGCGCCCAATCTGGCAACGCTTCGGTCTTCGAAGGCCGAAGGTCGAAATGGACGAAGCTGCCGAAGAATGCCAAAGGGCCTTCGGGGTGGTCTGCTCGTTTATTGGGTCAAGGGACTTGGTCCAAGAACACATTGCCTTCAGGGTGTGGCCACTTGCAGAAAAGTGGGAAATGCCAAAGGAAACCATCAAAGAGTCCGACGAAGGCGGACTAGTCAGATTAAAATACACATTCAGATATGGGGACAAATTTGTTGAACCTGATGACGATTGGTTGAAAAGTATTGAAATATTAAGTGACGAACTTCTCGGAGCGTACTCGAAGGCCGAGAACACTGCACTATCAGCGGCCTTCGGAGGCCGAAAGAAGAAAAGACTCAACCGTGTTTTTGACGCAATCGGGTTTGTTTACCCTGACTATCGTTATCCCATTCGAGGACAGAAAAGAAAAAACACAACCTCTGCAGAAGAAGAAACTGCAACTGCTCCTAGCGAGCCAGAACCGAAAAGAAAGAGGATAAAGGTCCTCACACATCGGCCACGCTATATTGAACCAGCTTCGGTGCCTAGGTTCACCGGAGAAACTTCTTCGGCTACCGAAGCTGAACAGCCAACCTTGCTGCCAGAAATTGCAGAGATGGCCGAAGCGCCGTCCACAGAAAAAATGGAAGAAGCTAAAAAACCGACTAAGGAAAAAACGTCAGAAGTTTTGAGTCCTGCAGCAAATGTTGAAACAGCAAAGAACCAAAAGGGTCCATTGGTGACCCCAAAAAGGAAAAGAATGGTAAATGTACTAGATGTCTTGGAGACAATTAAGTCTTCGAGCACAACTCCAAAGAAGAGTGTTGAAGTTGCCGAAGCTTCTACCGAAGCTTCGTCGCAACGAGCTGAAGCTGAAGCTGAAGCTGGGCCTTCAGAGCCCTACAAGGAGCAACCTTTGGAAGCCGAAGCAATACAAATACCAGAACCAATTTTAGTTGAAGAAACTGACACTGCCATCCCCGAAGCGCCTGCCAGCTTGTATGATTACATCATACGACATGCTTCGGGGAAAAAATTATCTGAAGAAGAAACTCATGAAGCCAACCATTATGCAAAGGAGCTAAAATATCCGAAGGGGGCAGTAATATTCAATGGGACAAATGAAGATGACTTCTTATACTGCCTGCCTGACAACAAAGAGCTATCTGTCTGCCGAGAGATGGCGAGGAGTATCGGCTTCCCGAAGCTCGAAACTGGATTAAGCGCCATGTCTAAAGAGGATCTCGCAGACAGTCTTGCATACAATAGCCTAAAGGTACGGGAATTAAGCGTTTGAAAAAACTTTTTTATTACGTAATTCATTCGTTTATTCTTATATAGATTCTTTTTCGTATAGGGTTTAATTTTAAGCAACGCATTGAGAGCCCAAAAAAGCGCCGAAGATGAAAGCTATGAGATTGCGTTCAACAATTTGCGCTCCGAAGTTATCAAATTGAGAAACGAAGCTCTAGAAAAGGATAAAATTCTGCTTACACTGGTTGATAAGGTGAAGAAGGACAAAGCTGCTTCAAAGGCCCAGGCCGAAGCTCAAAAACGTGAAATTAAAGATCTACAGAAACAGCTAACTAGAGCCAAAGAGGAACGTGCGCTTGAGGAAACGAAACGAGAGCTTAGTGATTTTATGGTCAGCAAATTGGAGTTAAGTGTTAAAAAGCTTCGTGCTTCTCAGAGGGACTGTTATGTTAAATCTGTAGAATGCGTGAATAAAATTAAGACCAGCTTCGCCAGCTAGGCGCGTTCTCCAGCGAAGAGAATTTCTCTCGAGGCAATCCCGAAGGTCCACTGGAATGGATTAGTCACGAAGCAGAAGCCTTCGAGGAGATCCTGAGCAGTCGCGGCGACATCTGCGCTTTTTCGGGCGCCAGAGGAATTGCTTCTGTCTTAGAGAAGAAAGGCTGCGGGCATGTAAAATTTTTAGCTCAGTCCGAAGCTGCCTTATCTTCCGAAGACATCAAGGACCCCTCGGCCGAAGCAAGCGTGGTTGGTGGCAAATTTTTTACTGATATCTGGAATGACGGCGGCCGAGGAATGACGCAGGAAATCATTCAAAGGAGCGAAAAAGGCATCCATGATGCCAGGAAAGTGGCAGAAGCTGCCGAAAGAAGTACGGAGCCCGAAGGACAACTAGGTATTAATTAGTCGTTCTTACTGTGTTGTAACTTTTATTTCAAACTTTGTTCACGATTTGCAATAGTAATGTAGAAATGTTCTCTTCCCTCAGAACCTGCTAGATCGCTCGCTGACCCTTATGCAAAAGGGGATGAGGAAATTAAGCAAATGGCCGAAGCTATTATGGATAAAGTTGTTGATCAACTTCTAAATGAGGCCGCCGAAGCAGTGCTAAGAGAAGAGTAGATGCTATCTAGAAAAAACATTTAAAGTGTAATCTATGTAACATTTTGTACATCTGAATGTAATATACAAGTCTCTTTTCGTTATTCAATTCTTTACGATGCATGAAACTCTACATACATACCATTTTTGAGCCTTCGGCGAAAAAACACCTTCCCTTCTTTTCATGCTTCGTGAAGAAGACATTCTCCGTTAAAATTATTCTGATGAATCACGTCCATGCTTTGTCAAAACATTCTCCGAAGCTATACAATTTCAGTATTGCTCTGATGAAGCTCATGCATGCTTCGTAAAAATATTCTCCGAAGCTGTATTCCGAAGATTGTCATTGCATTCCCTTGTGACTTTACACAATTTTCACTTTCTCAAGGCGCCCTTTCGAAGGTTAATACTGTGTTCCCTTCGTTTGCCAAATGCAACATGATGTATGATGCTTATGCTATGCAAAATGATGTGATGATGTTATGTTATGCAAACGACACTTGTTCCGAAGATACGCATAAAATATATTCGTAAGCTCTGCATTCCCTTAGGAACGTCTTTGGAGCTTCTTCGTCTTTTACTTAGACGGTATCAGCGTTGACTTTTCGCTGTAAGCCTCCCTTAGGAGCTTCTTCGCCTTTTACTTAGACGGTATCAGCGTTGACTTTTCGCTGTAGGCTCTGCATTCCCTTAGGAACGACTTTTGAGCAGAAAACTTACACTGCGCTCCCTTTGGAACGGCTTTTTGTGACTTCATCAACTTACTCTGCGTTCCTTAGAACGACTTTCTGTTGCTCCGAAGGATTTTTAATAATTCGAAGGTCCTCCTTGTTATCGCAAGAAATTTTTAAAGCTTCGGTAACTTAAGCCTGTAGGGAAAATAGATTTTACTCGTGGGAAACAACGAAATTATCACATGAAGATTAACAGTGTTCTTTGCCATACAGAAAATAAAACTGAATAGAAAAGACTGCCATCAAAGGTAGGATATGTGTCAATAAATGTGCTTCGACTCTGGCACAGTGCTGTTGACTGTGCGAGCTTCGGACTGTTCTCTGAAGTCCCTTTGATGTGGAGCATATTGACTCCCTTCTGGCTGTTGACCCTGTTGCAATGGAGGTGGAGGCGGGGGCTGTTGCCAGGAAGCTTGAGGTTGACTTGCCGAAGCTACCGAAGCTGCAGGGTGATTGTCTATGTACTGTGGGATGTAAGGCGGATGATACGAAGCAGTATGCATGACCTGCTTCGGCTGAACTTGTTGAGATGTAGCTTCGGCTATCTCCTTTTGCTTCTGGATTGTAATATGGCACGTCCTGGTGGTATGGCCCTTGCCTTCTCCACAGAACAAGCAAAACAATTTCCTTGGTTGATCTCCGAATCTTCCGCCGAAGCCCCTGGCGCCTCTGCCTCTCGGAGCTGATGGCCGGAAGAAAGCTTGTTGTTGCCCCGAAGCCTGTGAGGAGCACTGCGGTCTGCTCTGCTGACTCCCCTATCATCATTCTGAGTGGAGCTGTGGATGGAGCGGACATGCCTCGGGTAGTATCTTCCTCCGAAGCCCCTAGTCATTTCAGAAAATCTGAAGGCCTCCTCCCTTCTTTGGCGAAAGTCATTGTCAGCACGAATGTACTCATCCATCTTTTGGAGCAGTTTCTCCAGGGTCTGAGGCGGCTTTCTAGCAAAGTATTGAGCTGTAGGCCCAGGACGAAGCCCCTTGATCATGGCTTCAATAACAATTTCATTGGGCACCGTTGGTGCCTGCGCCCTCAAACGTAAGAACCTTCGGACATACGCCTGAAGGTATTCTTCATGATCCTGCATGCACTGGAACAATGCTTGAGCTGTAACCGGCTTCGTCTGAAATCCTTGGAAGCTGGTTAGTAGCATATCCTTCAGCTTCTGCCATGAAGTGATCGTTCCTGGCCGAAGGGAGGAATACCAGGTCTGAGCAACACTCCTGACAGCCATAACGAAAGACTTTGCCATTACTGCAGCGTTGCCACCATACGAAGACACTGTTGCTTCGTAGCTCATCAAGAACTGCTTCGGGTCCGAGTGACCATCAAACATGGGAAGCTGGGGTGGCTTATAGGTCGAAGGCCAAGGTGTAGCCTGCAGCTCAGCAGACAGAGGAGAAGCATCATCGAAAACAAAATTTCCGTGATGGAAATTTTCATACCAGTCATCTTCGTTGAAGAAACCCTCCTGACGAAGGTCTTTTTGCTGAGGCCTTCGGTCTTGTTCATCATGGGCAAGATGACGGACTTCTTCAGAAGCTTCGTCTATCTGCCTTTGGAGCTCAGCTAGCCTGGCCATCTTCTCTTTTTTCCTCTGCACCTGCTGATGAAGCATCTCCATATCCCTGATTTCTTGGTCTAGTTCATCTTCCTGAAGCGTCGGGCTGACGGCCTTCCTCTTCTGGCTTCGGGCCTCCCGAAGAGAGACGGTCTCCTGGTTGAGGTCCAATGGTTGCAGTGCCGCAGCCCCAGCCGCTGAAGCTTTTTTCGGTGCCATAGCGAAGGTCTATGGCTTCCGAAGGTGTTCAAAGAAAACTCAAAGTGGAAGTGAGTTCACCGGAGGTGGGCGCCAATGTTGGTGACTTGTTCTCAAATGCTAAGAGTTAAGAACAAGGCAACATAAAGAGTGTTAAATGTTAAAGTCCTTCGAAACATTATTCCCCTTCGGGAAATAATGAGTTTCGGACGAAGGTCCTAAGAGACATACCTTCGTAAATGTAACAAGTAAGGACGAAGGTTTTATACAAAACATGAAATATGATATAAACATTATGAAATCATTTCTATTGATCATAGAAAGATGGAAATGATTTTAAATCATAAATGTACCTTCGGTCCTGAGAGAAGGTAAAAGTACAAGCGTGACGCAAAAAGCAAATGCCAAGTCAGCGTGAACAGTACGGGAGTACTGTTCATCTATTTATAGACGAGGGACGCAGCCCACGTAAAATTACATTCATGTCCATTACATTTCTCAATGACTCATGGAAATCTGTTAAGGTTCGCGTAGTCTTTTCATCTTTAAGTCGGTTCCCTCCTCTGCTGTCGCGACGAAGCTTCCCTGCGTACAGCTTCGGCTGTGCACCATCCTTCGCAGAGCTTGGTAACCAACTCGTCCTTCGTCTGGTTCAGGCTTCGTCCTGACCGTGCTTCATATTCATGATTTTGAGTTCGAAGGTACCTGTCCACATAATCCACTTGGAAAACATTGTCAAATCATGTTTTTGAGGACCTTCGGAGGACGAAGGCCCCCAACAGCCGACTACTATTGCAGTCTTAATAGTAGTAGAGATTGTTGAGATCTTGTTAGCAGTAGAGGGGCTCCAATTGTGTGGGGATTTTGACACAATTTTAACTATTAACATCTAAATTGACGGTATTAACTTTTTAACACTACTTCTATTATTCTTGTTAATTAGTGTCTAACGCGCGCCCTGCGCGCGCTGGTTTTTTTATGGTCCACTGAAATATGTATGTAAATAAGTTTTATGGTCCACTAAAATATATATGTAAATAAGATCCTGCCTAGAACACAATAGTGATAGTTTTTTTTACATAAACAAATGGAAAGTGCGATGCAATTTCTTAAAATGAAGGAAAAACACTAATATAAGTGGTTGATCTAAAAAATAAAGAGGAAGTAGTGCAACCTAACCTGTTTTGTATAAAGCTATAACTCTTTAATGTGTCGCTTTGGTCCTCGAGATGTCCATCAAGTTGGTAACAAATAATTTTTAAAAAGATATTCATAATCAGCCATTATATACTAATTACGTTCTCGAATATTTGTCATCCATTAATTTATTTTTGAACTAAAACACGACAAATAAATAACAGAAGGAGCTATCTACGGAAATCCCATAAAAAGTCATTAAAGATATGGAGCACAGGGCACAATACATTGGCAAAAAAGCGACATTGTTTTTTCTATCATACATAGGCACATACATACAATCATTAAAAATGAATAGCCGAAATAACCTGAAAAGGTGGACATAATAGTTAGGAGGTGGAGGCAAAAGAATAAGGAAGGGTGAGTATTGCCCAGTAGCAATTTTGGAGATATGTACAATCCATCGGATATCACATGGATAAGGAAGTTTTTAGTGAAAGAAGTAGAATTTTTTTAAAAGCAATGCAAATTGGCAAAAGAATATGAGGCATGTTGTTGTCACCGTACGGAAGAAGCTTTGATCTAACCAAGGCAACTCATGCTGGGCGCGGAGCAGCTGCGCTATGTCCTCCGACTCCTACCCATGGCCCATGGGGTAGCAAGTCGAACCCGGCCCAGCCGGCCTCCCTGACTAACCCTCCGTCCTCCATTGTGACAATGATTGCGTGTAGGTGTTGGTGTCTGAGGTGCTCGCTTGGTGAAGACCAATACAGGTGCTTTTGTACCGTTTAGGAACAATGCTGCACACTGGAGCATGATCTTCAGTTTCTTCTTAAAAAAACAAAAGGTGGCCATCAATATGATTAAAGAAAGGATGGTCCATGGTTGGGATGAAGCAGTTTATGGCCTGCTGATACAGACAAATGATAGATTCATTATTCAATGTAGAGTGTGTTAACGTCATTATTCCATGCGGTTCTAAATCAGCATACCGGGAAGAAGAAAAATAACTGAACAAATGCAAAAAAAATGTTGTGTACAACGCGGCTCTGTAGAAGGCCAAACAGGGCACTGGCTGCAGCAATACTATCAAAGGCCTTCAGAGAACTCAAACCAGATTTAAAGTTCAGATCATGGCACACATTTCGTGAACCTAAGACCATGTGCATCATCAGAATGGAGGGCTATCACGTTCATAAAAAAATAACAAAATGGGAGGCCACGATATGTAGGTTTCCACAATGTCCAACGGGTCTGAATCTATCGGGGATGTGTTGCTGGACGCTGGTATCCTCACAAGCAGCAAGTGATTTGCATCCATCTAGCAATCAAGAGCTGCACAGAACTCCGACCCTCCATAGTGTACGAATCAGCTAAATACTTGTGAACCAATGGCCCGCACAAAAGGCAAGTGGGGTTAGGGATCATGATTACCTATGAGGTGTCTATGGCGTCGACGGTGTGGGCGTCCAGGGACAACGCACAGGACCAGCTAGCAGCCGCGAGCCAGGACTGGGACAGCGAAGGTGACGGCGCGACCACGCTTGGAAAAGACGCTGCAGGGTTTCGGCGAGCCCACACGCTCAGTGTGCTGCGGCAGCCGCATCGTCACCAGGGACGTCCCAGATCGCCTCTCCAATGGCTTCGATGGCTGAGCGTTAGACGAGCTAGCTGAGAACTGTCGTAGTGTGGGCAACGGGGCGGGCCGGTCGATGGAGACGGTGTGGAGGCAGAGGGAGAGGGCGGCGAACAAGGCGTTGGGACTTGGGAGGGAGGCAAAGGGGAGGACGACGATGGAGACATCACTAGGAGAGAGGCAGAGAGGGCGCTGTTATCGCGACAGATTCTTCGGCTGGAGTGTCGAATGTTCTAGATTCGCAGCTGCTGGAGAGACGCCCTTCCACGTGGGTGGAAGGCCCTAGTGGCCGTAGTTTTGGAATCTAACGGTTGAGCTATTTTGGGTAGACGTGGCTGCACCAGCGGCATGTTTTCCGTCCGGCTTTAATAGTAAGGAAATAAGAAATCATTTAACCAGTTCTTTATTTGTTATGACGCTACTTTTCACGTAATAAGTATTTTTTCCCAAAAAATGTCATACATATGAATATAAGATAAACAAAATATCTAATTAAAATAAGTAAATACCTATTTTTTATTTGTAATATAGTGAAGACGAGTGTATATTATTTGCGCTATTTTTTGAAAATTAAAATATAAATACAATATCTTCTAATATGATTTTGTTTTATTACGTATATGATAAATAAAATACCTATTTTGTATTTGCCATAGAGGAAGGCCATGCATACACTATTTATGCTGCATACACTATTTATGCTGTATTTTAGAAAATTAAAAACATAATTATAGTATCTTTTGATATGATCATGCGTAAAAAATCTAAAACAGACCTAAATCGTGAAAGATATTAACTTCTAAATGAAGAGGCAGATTTCTAATGAAGATGTAGAGTTCGCGTTCAGCTTGAAAAGAGGAGGCGATGACTAACCTAAGACTCCCACAACATTAACGATTTATGTAAGATATCTGAACATGGATGATTCTTTTTTTAAAAAATTCATCATATGTTAATGACATATGTGCATTGTTATGGCGATTTATTTTGTTGAGAAGGTTATGGCGATTTACTCATACGATGATTCTATATTGTCATAGAAAATTATCATAAAAATGTTGCTAGAGTATATTATGACAGTTTTAATGACAGAGGTTAAATTTTTGTCACTATACTACACCATCTTATGAAAATCGTCATAAACAAGGTGATAAATGACGAATTACTCTAGTGTCATTGACTATTCGTCATAGAAGGTCATAAATGTTGTAGTGTCAGACAAACCATTGCAACATTACATACATGTCGTTCCCTTTGTTTCATGATATTTGGTCTGGCTCTGAGCTGACCTCTCTTTCTCGATACTGTAAATTGGAATCATTTTAATGGTTAACACATAATCCTAGCACAACCATTCATTTCTTGATCCAATCACTCGAGGGGGCCAAAGATATCTCTCTCAAGGAAAGAGGGACAAATTCCAACTTGACTAGCCATACCTCACAGCATGCTTACCAACAAACCCAAAACTACCTTTATAACTACCCAGTCACGAGTAGTGTTTGATAGTCCCTAAGTAGGTCAATTCACATCTTGAGAATATGCGACAATCTCAGGTCTAAGGACACAGTGTAGATGTTGCAAAAAGAGAACTATATTACAATATCTCATGTTGTGTTGGTCTAGCCTCATGTCATACATGCGCCCACATTATTAGTTTTCATCTCCATGTCCATAAGTTGTGAAATGTTGTTATCAACAAATACATGTGCTAGTCATTGACCCTGGCTAGGGGCACTATTTAGAATAACCATACAAGAATCTCACAAACAATTCTCATAATTGCTAATCAATACAAGGTGCCTTTCATGGAAATTCAATTAAGCAATATATATACCATGGATATAGAGAAATATGCTCATCTCTATGATTATCTCTAGGGCATATTTATAACAAATCTAAGTACCCTCATGATTTTGGGCCCAAAGAATCAGTGGTCATGGGACGAGCAACGCTAGCCTCTCATGTTGCTAAGTGGCCAAGGCAAAAGCAATAAAGGGAACATAATGGATGAATTAATTACGTACAATACAAGATAGCTATAAGTTAGGGCTATAGATACAAGGGAAGCTCAAGGCTACTAGTTTTCATCGAGGTCTGTTGCTCCTCCTCCATCGTTGGGGTCTAGCACTCTGTTGGCACCGATCTAGGCGACAATCACTAGGGGTGTACCGCCCGATAGTGCCCTCTGTGGTGGCGCGGATGGTTCGTGGCTCTAGGCCGGACAGTCCGCAACCTAGGCGTAGGAGCGGTGCCTTCCCTACGTACATTCGGACGAGCCGCGCTCTGAGCTAGACGATCTATGATGGCACAGGGTCATCTTCTTCCTTGCGAGAACCCAGATCCCAACCCTAGGGGAGAGATCTTAGGGTGCTCCGGTTCAGTAGGTCACCCGGGGCGTCCCCAGACGATGTAGAGTCACCTAGGAATTAAGAGATCAATTTGAGGAAGGGATCTTGAGTGAAGTAGACAAAGTAGATCTTGCCCCTAAGTAGATGAATGCATTTAGGGTCGTCTAGGGGTCGACAGGCCATCCAAGACGGATGAAGACGACATAGAGTCGAATAGGGGTGGAGGTGGATATGTAGAAAGCTACAACTAGAGCTATGTTACATCTACTCCTAGGGCAGGAATGATAAATAAAGGTAAATAAAGTAGATTGGTTTGATTGGAATATGTCCAGGGTTCTCAATCAGTTGTACCCCTTCATATATATTGGGGATGTCTGGACTCGTTCCTAGGCGATAGCCAATAGATTCCATTAGATGGATAACCACACACGTGATAAGGATAATCTCCCAAGTCAATCTGATCGAGGGGGCGTGGTCCGTTTGAACCCTAGGGCCGAACCGTCCGCCACTTTTGGTGTTCAACACACTACTACACCATCATCAGGGTTAGACTGTCCATTATTGGTGAAGTCCACTACTTCATGGATCTAGTGGCTCACTATTACCTCCATGGCAGTCCTAACCTCTTTGGCTTCCAAGGGGAGCATCTTCATTTGGCCTCATAAATAGCTTCCATCGAGAGGTTTGGCTTCTAGTTCTTTAGGACCATCAAAATGCCAAGTGACACCACAAGACATAGTTCTCAGCCCTCTCAAGTCAGCTAGGTGTGGACCTTGCCTTGAAGCTTGACCAACCTGGTTGAAATCTACATGAACCTAAGATATGTTCCCCCATGCTATCCCTAACATGGAAGCCCCTCTCAATTTTATTGAGGCCCTCATCATGTAGGGCCTTTGCCACTTCATTAAGGGGACCCCATGCTAGAGTGGTTTCCTCTCTCTTTGACATGTGTATCACATGGAGCTCTTCCTCTAGATGCTTACCATCTCCTTTAGGACAAAAGAACATTGTGATGGCTATGCAAATCCTTCCCAACCTACTAGCTTATCGAATAAAACCTTCAACTTCTACTATTGTTGCTAGCAGGCCCACAATCTCCTTTCTAGATCCACCTTCTTGTCCATAATCTCTTTTGTGGCTATTCGGAGTTCTCAGGGCTAGGAAAAGAGAGCCTATTCTCTAGAGCTCAACTTCTCCTTGAAGGAGCGCTTTGCCTCCTGCAACTTTGAGAGTACCTTGGATGCTAGAATGGGATTCCATATTGAAAGATAAATGGCCTCAACCATTCCCTATAATTGATTTTCGTGTTTGACGGCCATCACAAATCTTATGAACTAACTAGTTTGCCTAGTTGATCATTTCCCAGGTGCATAAAGTTTATCTATATAAATTCTAAGTCGACTATCTAGAATACCGTAGATTACTTCGGACAGGAAAAGTTTTTTGGAAATTCACCTATGCACGGACCGTCCGGGCTCCTGCGATAGATCGTCCGCAACACCAGGGTGAGCCTCAGATAGGAACACTGCAAAAACACGAGTTAACACTAAGGATTGTTCGAAGGAGAAATAAGCACCGTCCGGGACCAGGTGCGGACCGTCCGGCCTCAGGTGCGGACCATCCGATCGTTGAAAAACCAGAAAAACCTAAAGGTGATGGGTTCGGTAAAATGCATTTTTAGCGTCCTCACGGACCATCCGGGGTGCATGGCCGGACTGTCCACGACTGCTTTATGTGACATCTGATGACACATTGAATGCACTATAGCCATTGATATAGCCGTTACTGCTGATCATTACGATTTCAGCCGTTGATGTGCAGGGGCGGATCGTCTGGACTTGGGGCGTGGACCGTCCATGGTTGGCAGGAAGGAGGCAACGACTAGGAAGTGGTTGGTGGCTATAAATACAACGCCAACCACCTCCATTCAATACACCTAAACATTCTACTCATACACATTCAATACAAGAGCTAGCAATCCATTCCAAGACACAATCAAAGCTTCCAATCTCTCCAAATGCCACAATTAAGAGAAGTGATCATTAGTGATTAGTGACTTGAGAGAGTGTGATTCATGTTTCATTTGTTGCTCTTGTTACTTGGCTTTTAATCGTGCTTTCTTCATCTCCTTCTAAACTCTCTAGTGACTTGTAAAACTAGCAAGAGACACCTAACTGTGTGGTGGTCCTTGCGGGGTCTTTGTGATCCTTGAGATAAAGAAGAAGCACTCAACCGGTCTAAGTGATCAATTGAGATAGGGAAAGGGTTGAAAAAGACTCAGCCTTCGTGGCCTCCTCAACGGGGAGTAGGTTCATTTGTGTTGATCTTCACCTTACGATTTGATTCTTCCTCTCCCCTCTCTCTAAAGTTCTCTTGCTCACAATCTTTTAAGTTTGCTCCCAAAGTCATCTGCATTGATTGAGCAACTTACAGCAAGAAGAACTCTCTTCCGCACTTCGTATTCATTATAATTTGTTTCTAATCCTAACCCTAGGTGAAGTTCATGTTCAAAGTTTATAATTTATAGGTTTTTCCTATTCACCCCCTTCTAGGTGACTTTCAATTAGTATCAAAGCTCGGTACTTCATTAGAGTCTAACAACTCGAAGTGATGTCGAGAGAACACAGCAAAAAGGAGTTGATCACCGGGGAAAGCTCGAATCTTTGGTGAAGAAAAATGAAGGCAAGACTCCGTCAAAGGAGGACAGCGACAAGCACAAGGAGGACAAGGATGAACCCGCCGGCTCCATCAAATCACACAAGAAGGGAGACAAGAAGAAAAAGAAGATGAAGAAGGTGGTCTACTACGAGACCGACTCTTCCACGCCATCAACCTCCAACGCTGAGTCAACATCTTCAAAGTGCCAAGAGTGTAAGAAGTATAGTAAGATCCCTCTTTGCTATCCTCGTATTCCTAAACGTGCTCCTTTAATTTCCATTCCCTTAGGCAAACCACCATACTTTGATGGTGAAGATTATTGTATGTGGAGTGATAAAATGAGGCACCATCTAACCTCACTCCACGAAAGCATTTGGGATATTTTTGAGTTTGGAGCGCAGGCATCACAACTAGGTGATGAGGTCTACGACTCTGATGAGGCCACCCACGTGAGGCACTTTGTCACACCCGGTTTTGGAAGGTAAACCGAATGCAAACCATGTACATGCCAGGATCAGAAATTCACGTACACAGCGATTACATAATTGGACATCATCACACAATGCTCGAATTAAAGAGCGAAAAGGTACTTTATTACATCAAGATTTCCGAGACATCCATAGAGTCTAATACATAACCATTGTCTTTAACATAAACATCAAAGTTCGGAAATACGAAACGTAGAAGCTAAGCCTACACAGGTAGCTGACTGGGGGTTTGCCACTAAGAAAGAACTAGAACTCGTCGTACTCCTAGAACTCCTCGAAATCTTCCATGTTGCTAGCATCACCTCCTGAGGACTGAGTACAGTGGGGACAACCTGAGGTGGGGGTGGTGTGTAAAGCAAGGGTGAGTACACATCAACGTACTCAGCAAATGTCCCGTTTGGCTAAAGTGGACTAGCCGTATATGGGGTTGAGGTTAAGTAGTTGCTTTTAGTTGGTCAAGTATTTATTATTAGTAGTAGAGCCAAGTTTTAGTAAGAAACCCAGTTATTACCCAAAAGTACTCCCTCAAAAGAGGAAATACCAGAAATTAGATTTATAACATCATTGTTAACCATCATCATAAAAGTATCCAAAGATCTTCAAATCAAAGAGGATCCCAAGGCTGCTCTTAACCGTGAGCTCGGCTGATGTACCCGTTTTTAACACTCTGCAGAGGTTGTACACTTTACCCACAAGTCGTGATCCCTTTCCAGCCTGGGTTGTACAACTCGATTTTCACTACCAAGGTGAATGGCCAGGAATACACTATGTAGCCTTAACAAAGACTCCCTTGGTGCATAGCTGCTCGTTAGGTTTCGCCAGTCGTACAAACGAAGTGCACCTCCCCAAGGTGGATGACTAACAAAACCAAATCGAATGAACCTCTGCACCCCAACCTTGGTAGAGCGAGCACTACGCCCCGACCCCCATTGACGACCCTCCGGCAAAGCCAACTACACCCCCAGGTTCATCTAATTATTCAGCTAAGGGCATCCCATTCCACCCTCATGGTTGTACTGTTATCCCGGGTGGTCACTCCACGAATAGGTCCTTATGGAGAGGTACTCAGGAAAAAAGGCCTGAGTCCCCTAGAGTATCACAAGATCATCAACATAATCAGGATAACAGTATCGTATCATAAATAGCCACATCATGTTCATTGATTAAGTTAAGGCAATAGCAAAATGCTAACCATGATAACCCAAAAGGTAAACAAGGATAAGGTAAATACAGACTAGTCAATCCTTAGGTTTCATAAAGTAATGCGGGACAGTGAATTATAAGGTAAGTAGGACATAATAGGTCAGAGGACACTTGCCTTCACCAGGTTGTTGCTCAGGGTGGTCTCCAACAACACACTCAAGAACCTCGGACTGCTCGTTGTCTAAATAAAGCGGGCATGCATTCAATACATTTGTAAAGTACAAATGAACAGCACACCAAACATGTACATACATAGGGATACATCTTAAAAAAACACAATACTAAATAAGGAATAATGAGATCAATGTATAACATGAACTAACTTCCTTTAGAAATAGATTATTATTTCTTTAAGTATTGCCCACAAATACATAACCTAGTTCAATTTATTTTATTGTGACCTAAAAGTTAGACCATAGATGAATTCATGTAATACACATTATTAATCTCACAAGATTAAACATGTTTTAATCTCTAGGGTTTTCCCCTTTTTTATTTTATTAAATAAACAAAACTATACATATACTAGTTCATAGTTAACCATAAAATTAGAATGTACAGAATGTAAATGGAACTAATTTATCTAAACAGAGAATAATCCTATGAACATTTTGCAATTTGAATCACTAAATTTGGAGTTCATATGTAAAAAACAATTTTGGAAGTTTGAAATACAAAATTAAACCCTAATCTGTAATTATTTAAAAGGATACGGTCTGTTTGCAATAACTCAGGGACTTGCGCGTAAAGTCTAAGGATGGCGGGTTCTATTCACAGAAAACCGAGGGGGTCTTAAGCAAATCGACCACCGCGAAAGGCTATCCTGGCTTCTCGGCCATCCGATTGGAAACGGATGCCCGAGATTAGAAGCAGGCGGGAAGGATCGGACGCGAGGGCTGACTGGCGGTCCCACGCGTCAGCGGCCCGGGTATCCCCGGTGCGAGATGCGAGCGCGGCGCTCTCTGGCGGGCGGGGCCCATGGGTCGGCGACTCAGACCATCAGGAGGGGGAAACAGCGGGAGTCTGACAAACGGGACCACGAGGAGGTCGGGCCCTCTAGTCAGCGGTGGAGGGCACGCACAGGCGCGACATCACGGGCACGCGCTGACAGACAGGCCCTCCAGGTAGAGACCAAGAACGGGGAAAGAAAGGGGGAGGCTGACGGGTGGGTCCTGCTTGTCAGGACCGCCATCTACCTCGATAGCGCGCATGGCGCGAGCGCCATGGCCGGAGCCGGCGACTCCGCGCGAGCGAAGAAGGCACAGGGCGGCCGCGGTTGGCCGGGCGGTCTCGGTTCGACGGTGCGTGTAACACCCCTGGTGTTACTGTCACTAAAACTTGAGCATTACATCATAAGCATCAGCATTTCATGTGTTTGACACACCTAGAGTGCATTCAGTAGGCAAAAATTTCAAACAAGTTGTATTGATATGGTGTTTTGCAAATAAGACCCTTGTGTAGGGTACTTAAACCTAAATGGGGATTAGAAGGGTAAAACAAAACCCAAATAGACAAAACTCTAAAGCTTAAGTGAAATTATCATAAAATGTTACTAAGAATGGATCTAAGTTTCATTCACACCCCTGGAA
The DNA here is from genome assembly GCA_029449295.1 of Zea luxurians. Lineage (NCBI taxonomy): Eukaryota > Viridiplantae > Streptophyta > Magnoliopsida > Poales > Poaceae > Zea > Zea luxurians. Next base: position 39,998,493 of record JAOPSE010000006.1, read on the forward strand.
TACCAAAAACCCTAAAAAGGACCCTGGAAAACCCTAACCCTAAACCCTAGGGGGTTAAGTGCAAAATTAGTCCACTTTTGGGCTAAAGTGCCAAAAACCATGACAATAAGGTTTCTTAAGTCTAATGGTTCACAAAGATGTGAATTTGCAAGTTAAACCCTAAGTTTTGGGTCTATTTGCAAAAGGACCACTTAAACCCTATAAGTCTAAGTGTGGAATTCAGTGATATTGGCTCAACTTTGGAGCTCTATAACTTTCAAATTTTTAGGTTTTTGCCCTAGGTCACCACATCAAATTTGTAGACCCATCAAAGGGGAACAACTTTGCTTAAAAGGGTAAGCATAGTTGTCATGAAGAATTTGGAGATAATCAAACCCAAAGATGGGCTGTCAGTCGGGTTACTGACTGAAAAATGACCACCAGTGCCATTGGTCAAGCTTTGGGATTGAAATTATGTCTGATCTAGTGCTCAAATAATTTAAGTCCCTATAGTCGGAATGTAGCTGGTTTGTAGCTCTAAAACTTTGCTACAGAGATTTGGGTAAGTTGCCATGAAAACTTTAGAGAAAATCTGCCCTAAACCTAGTCTGTCAAGCCAACTGAATGAAGGACGCCATGGTACAGTGCCTAAACAAGATCAGAACGCCAGCACATCTCACCGCCGGCGATCCCCGCTGCGATTCGTGCCGCCGCCGTCCTGATTCATGCCCGGTGAGGAACGGATTACGCCGGGGATGGATAACTCGTACGTGGCGCCATCTCCCGAGTCCAGCCGGAGTCTTCACCGGCAGCCACCGTGACTCGGTAACTTTCGCTGCGGTGTCATTCATGCCGCGATCTGCCTCACTGTGCCTCCTAACGACGTGGTATGCATGCGCTTGCGATGCTATCCGTGGCCGGAGATCGTCCGTCGGGTCGCTGTGGCTATAAATAGCATGGTGGTCCACGGCGAGGTGTGACCTTCACACACAATGAGTTGAATCGAAGCCGAATTCGTGTTACCTCTGCCTCCTCTCAAATTCAGTGTGTGCAGTAAAACTAGAGTTCTTTGCGAAGCCGAAGCACCCGCTCCCACCCTCGATTAGCCACCATAGTCGGTGAATCACCGATTTCCCCCAAATCAGTCAGCCGCGCCACCGAGAACAGCTCGTCCGTGGCCAGCCTGTTCTGGTTAGATCCTATCCAATTCAAGTGTTGTTTCTATGGCTCTGCATGCTAGTAAAGCTTACCGTGGCACCCGTTTGCCCAATTCGGCCATGAGTTGGCGGGAACGCGTGCTCGTGAACCCGGTTTCCGCCATGATCATGGACAGACAGTTCCTAGTGGGGTTCGTGTCAAATTAAAGGGTGTTCCTAGATCGTCCTTGGTTGGTTATGCCTTCCCGTTAGTTAGCCGTAGCAGTCATCGCCGGCAATGGCCGATACGGGCCGCGTCAGAGACGAACGTCGAGCGCGCCGCGGTCAGGGAGTTATTTGGGGAAGGAATAGAAGTGTGAGGGTTTTTCTGCAAGGTGTCAGTGACTGTTAATACAGTGTTCTGGACTTCTTCGGATTATTCAAACCCGCAGGGATTTATTTGCAAACTCACCATCGTGCGCGCGGGCGCGCGTGGGCGCGCTCCTGTTCCCTGTGCAGTTGGGCCGCCTCGGCTGAAATCGGCCCTCTGTTCCTTCTTTTTCCTTTTCTTTTTCTAAAAGGACTCCAACAATTTTAGAAAATTGTGGAAAAATCCTAAAAATGTCAAACCAATTTTCCTAGATTCCTAATTTTCCATAGCATTTAATAAAAATAGTTTTATGATTTTTAGGTCAAATGGGAAATTTTGGAGCATTTATAATAGCCTAAAACATTGTGTCTGGATTTTTATAAAATAGATGATAATTCCAAAAATCCCCAAACTTTTTATATGAACTCTAAACATTATTTAGAAGCCTTGGGTAGAGTTTATTTGATTTGGACCTTGTTTGATAACTAGAACCCAAAACCCTACCCCCTGCCCTTTGAATTCCTTTACTGACTCTGGAAACCCTAGTTTCTCGGAGAATTGTGAAGGAAAATTGTATTCAAGACCTTAGATAATAAACTATTATTATCTTTGCATTCTCATGAACATTACATGGGCATTCATTATTATGTATGGTTATCTTTAGAAAACGAAGAAGAAGTTGAAGTAGAAGGAGAGAAGACTTCACCACCACCACCTCAGGAACATCAGGCCGACAGCTGTTTTTATTTTGTCATCTGTGGAACTAAGCCTGAATCACCTGTAAACCAAGGCAAGCCCCGGTGCATTTGCCACCTCCTTGACTCTTTAAAAATCTTTCTCACTTGCTTGATACATATGGTGATTGGAGTTGATTGCTAAAACAATTCCTGCATTATCTTCCTTTGAATCCCTATTTTATGAAAGGTTTTTACTATGCTTAGTCTTGCTCTAGCAAAGAAAAAGATTTTGTTTTTACAAAAGATGATGTGGCAAAGTGGGAGGGATGTTTTTGAAAATAAAACTTGATGGTGGATCCATCATGGCCATGATGGGTTCAACATCGGAAAAGATGTACCTCTGCCAGGTACCAAACTTTGGGTTGAAATGATTAAGCTGGGACCGGGCAGGGACTTGCACAAGAAAAGAGAGTCTCGGTGTAGTGTCTCCGTCTGAGTCGATTAAGGACCGTCTCGATGTAGGCTTGCTGACCGAGGACCCTTTAACTGGTCACATGCCTCGTCATGGGTAAGCTTTGCCTCGGGCAGACTAAGGCTAGAATAAGATACCACGCAATGGGAGTGGAGAGATGGCGAGAGTAGTGTGTACCCTCCATGGCAAGAGGCTGGACGGTGGTGTATCTGTGCTCTCGGTTGGCATGAACCTGATCTGGTCTTAAGAACCCCGGTGGCGGGTTGACATATGCAAGGGTTAAGTGCTACATATGTCGTGTGATTGGAGATCCTCAGCTGAGTATAATCGATTCGGATCGCTGTACCTTCGCGGTTATGAAGACTTGGTCACTGCCCTATACGTAGAACCCCAGTAAAGATGAAAGGTTGTTAAGAAATTGGCTAGTGTAGGTCAAGTGATTGAACTAAGGTAGAAAGAACTCTAGTTGTAGGAAATTTTACTTAACTTGTTAAATAAAACTGGATTTTTAAGGATCCACTTTTAGTAAGCAATTCTGCAAACAGAGTCGTTGATTATTGAGAAACCTTACCTTGACTCCCTGATAACCAACATACCCTTGAGAGTCTTTTCTTTAGTCGGGTAAGACTTGCTGAGTAATTCCATACTCAGGGTTTTAATCCCTGTTGTTTTTAGGTGAAGAAGCGACAAACTTTTGTTGTTTCTGTTCTAAGGTGGTTCCAAAGGAAGAACACCAGGAATGAAGCTGCGGGAAGAAAGGATCCTCCATAAAAACTTTTGTTTGAAACCTATCGGGAGGGGTTTTTTTGCCTCCCTTAGGTCTGTAATAATAATACTCTGCACTCGGTTAATTATATCTTGGTCTGTAATATATAACTTTGTCTTACTTTTAAATAAAGGTAAGTTTACGTAATTTCTTCCGCATTTCTGTATCTCCGATGATTTGTAATGTCTGCGTGACGGGTGAAACGCTCTTGGGAAAGGTAAGAAAAGCAGATACCAAACTTGTCAAGTGATTCAGGAACACCTGCAGGGTTGTGAGGTCTGTTGGACAAGGACAACTGTAGGTGGTCCTAATAACTTGGGAGGTTCTGCCACAGCTGGTATCGGAGCGAAGCCCATCTCTGCAGATATTATAAGGCATCTTCAAAAAGAATTTTTCTAAGACTTATCTAGAAAATTTCTTCCCTTCTTACCTAGTATCTCTGAAGAGTTTATATGAAAGACCAGATAGGAAGAGTGCAATGTATAGAAGGTGTGAATCAACTAAGGTTGATTCTGTAATTATACATGCATCATGCTAAAAATTATGCTAATAAGATTTCCCCTTTAGAAAGATGCCGCCACGTACAAGGAAGACTGCACGCAAGTCGACCGGGCCGATCGGTGTACCTCGTCACCAACTTGCCCCGAGACATGACGACAACATTAGTGGGAGCAACGATCCGATTGGAGATCTGGAAGCACAATTTAATCAGCTTCAAACGGAACTCCATCACAGGAATAACATATGGGTCGTAGATGGCGAGAGGATCAATGAATTGAGAAGCGACATCCGTCGCCTACAAGATCAGCTCACGGATCGAGATCTCGATTTGGCGGTTCACTCTCGTTTGCTTGCCTGGGCTAAGGAGGCGAAAGCTCGAGCCCGAGTAGAAGAGCTTAGCTCAGCTATTGATAACTTGCAGGATTATTGTAATACTCTACATGAAGAAGTTCATGTATTGTACTCACAACTACACCCCAGTGTACCTGCGGATCCTGTCGGGATAGAAGCCGGACCTTCTCAAGTAGCGGGAGAAGCTTTTGGTGGCGAATTGGACCTTTTCAGGCCCCCTCCCTCTATGAAGTTGGTCGATGAGTGGTCTCCTACGCCCGACAGTGAGGCTACCAAGAGTGACAGGAAGCAGGAATAGTATAGTATAGAAGTAGTACTATTGTGTAATAGGGGGTGTAATCCTATTGTAAAGTACGAGTCTGTAACATTACCTTTTTAAGTAATGTGAAATGGATGGTTTGTATGGCATATCATATTGCTCCAAATGTTCTTTGCCTCAGATGCCTTCCAGGACTCACGCTTAGGATGGGGCTGGTACCTCCCGTGGGAGGGAGGCGACCCTGAATCCACCTCCAGTACCCCCAACACTTGCCGAGGCCATCGCTGCCTTGGTAAACGCTATAGCAGACAATACCCGCTTCCTGCGGGAGATGGCAGGTCAACAACTTCAACAACAAGGCGGGAGGGCCTATCTGCAAGGCCCCCATGAGACATCTTATCTGGACTTCACCGAGACGCGCCCTCCGTTGTTCGTCAAGGCAGAAGACCCTCTAGAGGCGGATGAATGGATCTGCGCCATTGAACAAAAATTTGGACTTATTCGGTGTTCCAAAACTTAGAAGCCCCTATTCGCAGCTCAGCAATTGTGTGGCCCTGCCAGCACGTGGTGGGGAAACTTTGTGGCCGTTCAGCCGGCCAATCATCAGATTACATGGGATGAATTCAAGTTGGCCTTCCGTGAACATTACATACCTGAAGGAGTCCTCCACATGAAACAGGAGGAATTCATGAAATTGAAGCAAGGCGGAGATACTGTCACCTAGTATCTCAATAAATTTAATCACTTATCTCAGTATGCAATTGACCAAGTCAACACCAACATAAAGAAGAAGAACTGCTTCATGAGGGGTTTAAATGATCAGATGCAAAGAAAAATGGCTACCTACATCGACCTCACATACGGAAGGGTTGTCAGCACAGCGCTGGCAGTTGAAGCTAAATATACAAGTTCCGGAAAGTCCAAGGGGAATGGAGGCAACAGGCCTAATCAGTGTCCCGAGAAAAGGCAACGGTTGATTATCCGACCTTTTAATCAAAGTCGTTCTTTCTCTCGCTCACCCTCCTTCCCATTCAAGCAACTAGTGTTTATCCGTCCTACCCCTGCCTCCACTACTACAAATCAGCCGGGTGCCCCTGACACTCGTTTTCCTGCTCTTCCAAGCTCATCTATCGGCTGCTTCAACTGCGGGAAGTCCGGACATTTCATTAAGGATTGTCCGTACCCAAGGCAAAATCAAGCAAATAATCAACAGAGTTTTGGAAGCTCCAAGTGAAATGCAGGCAACAATACTACGGGCCGGAATACAAAGAAAACAGGACAAGTTTATTACACTCAAGTGGCTACCACACCGGAAGGCGAACTAGTGATGATGGGTACGTTCCTCGTAGCCAATCACCCTGCACTTATCCTCTTTGATTCGGGTGCATCACATACTTTCATAAGCAAAAATTTCATGGAGAAACACTGCATTCCATATACTGAATCAAGGGAAGGGTTTAAAATACATTCGCCTGGAGGACAAATATTTACCAAAGAAGTGGCTTACCAAGTGCCCGTAACATTGGCTGGACGGGACTTTCCTGCTAAGATGATTGTTCTGAAAGGCCAAGATATAGATGTAATTTTGGGCATGAATTGGTTGGCCCAACATAAGGCAGTCCTCAACACTGATCTAAGAACAATCAGGTTGAGTCATGGCCAAGAAGAAATTCTTTTGTCTATCCCCATAGCTATTACAGCTAAACCATTTGGCAGAATTAATGAAGCCATTATACCGGAAATCAAAAATATTCCGGTAGTATGTGAGTTCCTAGATGTCTTTCCAGAAGATTTGCCTAGGTTGCCGCCCGAAAGAGATGTAGAGTTTGTAATTGAATTGAAGCCCGGTACGGCTCCCATTTCTAGAAGATCGTACCGGATGCCTCCAAATGAATTGGTGGAACTGAAGACCCAATTGCAAGACCTACTTGAGAAAGGATTCATCCGGCCAAGCTCATCGCCATGGGGCTATCCAGCCATATTCGTCGAGAAGAAGGATCAAACATTGCGGATGTGCGTGGATTATCGACCCCTTAATGAGGTCACTATCAAGAATAAGTATCCTCTTCCTCGGATTGATATTTTGTTTCATCAACTGACTAGAGTGAGGGTATTTTCTAAAATTGATCTTAGGTCGGGCTATCATCAGATCCGTATTAGGCCCAAGGATATACCCAAAAACGCATTCACTACGCGGTATGGTTTATTTGAATACTTGGTAATGTCTTTCGGACTGACGAATGCTCCTGCCCACTTCACTTATCTGATGAACTCGGTATTTATGCCCGAGTTGGACAAATTCGTGGTGGTATTCATAGATGATATCTTGATATACTCCAAGAATGAAGAGGAGCATGCTCAACACTTACGGATCGTATTGACGCGCTTAAGGGAACATCAACTATATGCTAAGTTCAGTAAATGCGCGTTCTGGCTGGAAGAAATCCAATTTCTGGGGCATGTGTTATCTGCCAAGGGGATTGCGGTAGGTCCCAGCAAAGTCAAGGATATTTTGGAGTGGAAACCGCCAATCACTGTTCATCAAGTCCGAAGCTTCCTTAGACTAGCTGGCTATTACCGCTGATTTATACCAGATTTTTCTAAGCTTGTGAAGCCAATCACAAGTCTATTGAAGAATGAGACTAAATTCAATTGATCTTCAAAATGTAATGAAGCCTTTGAGAAATTGAAGATATTATTAACCACTGCTCCGGTATTGGCTCAACCAGACATCAATAAGCCCTTTGATGCGTATTGTGACGCATCAGGCAGTGGTCTCGGCTGCGTATTAATGCAAGAAGGCCGAGTAATCGCGTATGCTTCAAGGCAGTTGCGCCGGCATAAGGAGCATTATCACACTCATGATCTGGAGCTAGCTACAGTGGTTCATGCTCTGAAGATATAACGTCATTATCTACTGGGAAATGTATGTCATATTTATACAGACCACAAAAGTTTGAAGTATATCTTCACCCAGTCAGAATTGAACATGAGACAAAGACGATGGCTCGAGCTTATTAAATATTATGAACTGGAGATCCATTATCACCAGGCAAAGCAAATGTAGTGGCAGATGCACTCAATCGCAAGGCCCCCTGCCATTGTTTAACTATGAGGACTTCTAACATTACATTATGCCAAGAGATGGAAAATCTGAACCTAGGAATGATTCAGCATGGGACTTCAAACCATTTGAAGCTGGAGTCAGTCATCTTACAAAGGATAATTGACGCGCAAAAGGATGATGAGGGTATAAAGCACATCCATGAGAAGATAGAAGCCGGAAAAGCCAAGTGCTTTAGGAAAGACGATCAAGGTGTCGTATGGTTCAAAAACTGCATAGTTGTGCAAAAGAATGATGAAGTCCGCCAGCAAATTCTAGATGAAGCCCATCTTAGTCGCTATTCTATTCATCCTGGAAGCACTAAGATGTATCATGATTTAAAACAACATTATTGGTGGACAAAGATGAAGATTGAAATCGCACGCTATGTGGCTAGATGTGACACTTGTAAGCGTGTCAAGGCCATAAACATGAAGGCTGTCGGTCCATTACAATCTTTACCTGTCCCAACATGGAAATGGGAAGATATTAGTATGGACTTTATCGTGGGATTGCCCAGAACAGCAAAAGGTTATGATACCATCTGGGTTATTGTCGATCGACTTACAAAGATTGCCCATTTCCTTCTTGTCAGGGTAAAGTATACAGTGGCCACATATGTAGAATTATACATTGCCCGTGTTCTCAGTTTGCATGGTGTTCCAAAGACGATAGTGTCAGATCGTGGACCGCAATTCATGTCTAAATTTTGGGAAGAACTTCACAAGGCCTTGGATACTAAGTTGCTCCATGGTTCGGCCTATCATCTTCAAACCAGTGGGCAGACTGAGAGGGTGAACCAAATACTTGAAGACATGTTACGGGCTTGTGCTTTGGAGTTCCCCCAGATATGGGATGATTGTTTACCCTTAGCGGAGTTCTCGTACAATAATAGCTATCAGGAAAGCATCAAGATGGCACCCTTTGAAGCTTTGTATGGGAAGCGGTGTTGCACTCCGTTAAACTGGTCTGAACCTGGTGAAAGAAATTTCTTCAGGCCTGATATGGTAAAAGAGATAGAAGAAAAAGTTCAAAGGATAATTCATAATTTGAAGAAAGCTCAAGCTCGCCAGAAAAGTTATGCAGACACACATCAGATACCCTTATACTTTCCAGTTGGAGATTATGTCTATCTGAAGGTCTCCCCAATGAAGGGTGTAACACATTTCGGGGTAAAAGGGAAGCTTGCACCTCGATACATTGGTCCTTTTCTTATCCTTGAAAGGTATGGACCAGTGACATACCGCCTTCAACTACCCGAAACCCCGGTGTTACTGACACTAAAACTTGAGCATAACATCATAAGCATCAGCATTTCATGTGTTTGACACACCTAGAGTGCATTCACTAGGCAAAAATGTCAAACAAGTTGTATTGATATGGTGTTTTGCAAATAAGACCCTTGTGTAGGGTACTTAACCCTAAATGGGGATTAGAAGGGTAAAACAAAACCCAAATAGAGAAATCCCTAAAGCTTAAGTGAAATAATCATAAAATGTTACTAAGAATGGATCTAAGTTTTATTCACACCCCTAGAATACCAAAAACCCTAAAAAGGACCCTAGAAAACCCTAACCCTAAACCCTAGGGGGTTAATTGCAAAATTAGTCCACTTTTGGGCTAAAGTGCCAAAAACCATGACAATAAGGTATCTTAAGTCTAATGGTTCACAAAGATGTGAATTTGCAAGTTAAACCCTAAGTTTTGGGTCTATTTGCAAAAAGCACCACTTAAACCCTATAAGTCTGGAATTCAGTGATATTGGCTCAACTTTGGAGCTCTATAACTTTCAAATTTTTAGGTTTTTGCCCTAGGTCACCACATCAAATTTGTAGACCCATCAAAGGGGAACAACTTTGCTTAAAAGGGTAAGCATAGTTGTTATGAAGAATTTGGAGATAATCCAACCCAAAGATGGGTTGTCAGTCGGGTTACTGACTGAAAAATGACCACCAGTGCCATTGGTCAAGCTTTGGGATTGAAATTATGTCTGATCTAGTGCTCAACTGAGTTCAGTCCCTATAGTCGGAGTGTAGCTGGTTTGTAGCTCTACAACTTTGCTGCAGAGAATTGGGTAAGTTGGCATGAAAACTTTAGAGAAAATCTGCCCTAAACCTAGTCTGTCAGGCCAACTGAATGAAGAACGCCATGGTACAGTGCCTGAACAAGATCAGAACTGTTGGGGGCCTTCGGCTTCCGAAGGTCCTCAAAAACATGATCTAACAATGTCTCTGGAGTATATGTGTAAACAGGTACCTTCGGACATAAATCAAAACCACAGCGTGAAGATGCACAAAGAGTATGAAGGATGGCGCAGAGCCGAAGCTATGCGCAGGGGAGCTTCGGCGTGATAGCAGAAAAAGAAACCGACTTAAAAGGGAAAAGGCTATTTAGACCCCGATGGATTGCTATAGAGTTATTAGCAAATGTAAGGGGCATGGTTGTAATTTTACATGGGCTGCGTCCCGTACCTATAAATAGATGAACAGTGCTCCCATACTGTTCACACTGACTTGGCATTTACTTTCGCGTCACGCTTGTACCCCTGCTTTCCTTCGAGCCGATGGTACATTTATAATTTGTTATTGTTGATACAGTAACGCAAATAAAATAAGTTGATAATAACAATTAAAGTGTTTATATTATTTTTCATATCTTGTGTATGAATCCTTCTTCATCATTTATTGTGCTTATGAAGGTTTGTCCTTCATAACCTTCGTCCGGAATTCATTATATCCAAAGGGAGATAATGCTTCGAAGGATGAAGGACTTTAACATTTAACACTTTTTATGTTGCCTTGTTCTTAACTCTTAACATTTGAGAACAAGTCCCCAACATTAGCGCCCACCTTCGGTGAACTCACTTCCACTTTTTGAGTTTCGAACACCTTCGGCAAGCATAGACCTTCGTCATGCCACCAAAGAAAGCTTCAGCAACAGGGGCTACCGCTCTGCAGCCGCTGGACCCCAACCAGGAGACCCACTCTCTTCGGGAGGCCCGAAGCCAGAAGAGGAAGGCCACCAGTCCAACGCCTCAGGAGGACGACTTGGACCAAGAGATCAGAAATATGGAGATGCTCCATCAGCAGGTGCAAAGGAAGAAGGAAAAGATGGCTGGCTGATCTACAAAGGCAGATAGATGAAGCATCTGAAGAAGTTCGCCATCTTACTCAAGATGAGCAGAACCGAAGGCCTCAACACAGAGAGCTTCATCAAGAGGGCTTCTTCAACGAGGATGACTGGTATGAGAATTTCCATCATGGAAATTTTGCTTTTGATGACGCTTCTCCTCTGTCAGCAGAACTGCATGCTACACCTTGGCCTCTGTCTTACAAGCCACCTCAACTCCCCATGTATGACGGACACTCAGATCCGAAGCAGTTTCTGATGAGCTACGAAGCAACGATATCTTCCTATGGTGGCAATACTGCAGTCATGGTGAAGTCTTTCGTCATGACCGTCAAGAATGTTGCACAAACCTGGTACTCCTCCCTTCGGCCAGGAACAATCACATCATGGCAGAAGCTGAAGGATATGCTGATCACCAGTTTCCAAGGGTTTCAAACGAAGCCGGTCACCGCTCAAGCCTTGTTCCAGTGCACCCAAGACCACGAAGAATATCTTCAGGCGTATGTCCAAAGGTTCTTACGCCTGAGGGCACAAGCGCCAACAGTGCCCAATGAAATTGTCATTGAGGCCATGATTAAAGGGCTTCGGCCGGGACCTTTAGCTCAATACTTTGCTAGGAAGCCCCCTCAGACTTTGGAGAAACTGCTTCAGAAGATGGAAGAATACATCCGCGCTGACAATGACTTTCGGCAGAGAAGGGAGGAAGCTTACAGGTTCTCCGAAATAGCCAGGGGCTTTGGAGGGAGAATTCATCCTAGACATGTCAGATCGATCCATTCTACTCAGAATGATGATATGGGAATCCAGCAGCAGAGGCCGCAATATTCCTCCTAGGCTTCGGGGCAGCAGCAGAGCTATCCTCGGCCTCTAGCTCCAAGGGGCAGAGGTGCTAGGGGCTTCGGAGGAAGATTTGGGGATCAGCCTAGGAAAATTTATTGCCTATTCTGTGGTGACGACAAGGGCCACACCACCAGGATGTGCCATGTCACCATCCAGAAACAAAAGGAAATAGCAGAAGCTGTAGCCCAACAGACCTAGCCGAAGCAAGTTATGCATACTGCTTCGTACCACTCGCCTTATATCCCAGAGTATGTGGGCAACCACCCTGCAGCTTCTGTTGCTTCGGCAAGTCAATCTCAGGCATCTTGGCAACAGCCTCCACCTCCACCACCAATGCAACGAGGCCAGCAGCCAGAAGGGAGTCAGCATACTCAACACCAACGAGACTTCAGAGAAGAGTCCGAAGATCACACAGTAAATAGTACTGTGCCAGAATCGAATTACATTTACTAACAAATATCCTACCTCGACAGCAGTTTTTGCGTTCAATATCATTTTCTTTTTAATAAGGAACAATTATTGAAAGTCTAAGTGTTTTCTGTCGTTTTCAATTTCTTGTAATAGCTTCGCCTTTGCCATAGTACAAATATACTTTCTCCACAGAATAATGGAGTCCAAAAAGTTACCGAAGCATAAGAACTTATGGTTACAGGGAGAACCTCTGAAATAACAAAAAGTCGTTCCTAAGGGAGCGCAGCGTAAGTTTTCTGGTCAAAAGTCATTCCGAAGGGAATGCAGAGCTTACAACGAAAAATAAACGCTGATTCCGCTGAAGTAAAAGGCGAAGAAGCTCCTAAGGGAGGCTTACAGCTAAAAATAAACGCTGCTTCCGCTGAAGTAAAAGGCGAAGAAGCTCCTAAGGGAGGCTTACAGCGAAAAATAAACGCTGATTCCACTAAAGTAAAAGGCAAAGAAGCTCCTAAGGGAGCCTTACAGCGAAAAATAAACGCTGATTCCGCTGAAGTAAAAGGCGAAGAAGCTCCTAAGGGAGGTTTACAGTGAAAAATAAACGTCGATCTTCAGCAAATATCATTTTGCATAACATCACATCATCACATCATGTGCATAGCATAACATCATACATCATATTGCATCAATGACGCAAGAAGGGGGTTCAATGTTAATATTCGGAGATTGTTTCGAAGAAACAGTGCCAAGGCACAAAAATAATTATTGAAGAAGCATACCTTCGTCAAACTCTGAAATGAAAAGATCTATTGGTTACTGATTTCACGAAGATTGGATGTTTTTATGAAAATACGGATATTATTTACGAAGCATGAAAAGAAGGGAAGGTGTTTTTTTGCCGAAGGCTCAAAAACGGTATGTATGTAAAGTTTCATGCATCGTAAAGAATTGAACCATAAATAGCTTATATATTACATTCATTGTTACAAAATATTACACATATTGTTCAACAAATATTACATTCCAAATGTTTTTACAATAATATCTAATCTTCCCTTAGAACTACTTCTGCGGCTTCGTTTAGTAGTTGATCAACAACTTTGTCCATGATAGCTTCGGCCATTTTTCTAATATCGTCATCCCCCTTTACGTTGGGGTCCACTAATGGCTCGGCGGGTTCTGAGGGAGGAGAAAGTGCAGCTATGTTACAAAGTGTAAACAAGTTCGAAATCAAAAAGTTACAACAAAAAGCCAAAAACTAGTAGTTAATACCTATTCGCCCTTCGAGATCCGCACTTCTCTCAGCGGCCTCTGCTACTTTTCTAGCGTCATGAATACCTTTTTCGCTTCTTCGTATAATTTCTTGAGCCATCTCCCGGCTACCATTTTCCCAGATGTCGGTGAAAATTTTTCCACCAACCAAACTTGCCTCGGCCGAAGGATCTTTTATGTCTTCAGAAGATAAATCGGTTTCCATCTGTGCCAAGGATTTCACGTGATCGCAGCCTTTTTTCTCCAAAACAGTGGCAATCTCCCTAGCACCCGAGAAGGCACATATATCTCCGTGGCTATTCAAGACTTCTTCAAAAGCTTCAGCTTCGTGGCTGATCCATCCAATTGGGCCTTCGGGGTCGCCCCTCATGAAATTTTCTTCGCTTGAGAACGGGCCAACACTGGCGAAGCTGGTCCTTATTTTCTTAACACATTCCATAGATTTTTCATAACACCTTTTCTTGGATGCACGAAGCTCTTCAACGTTTTTTTCTAAATGATTTGCCCATTGTTCACTAATTTCTCGTTTTGCTTCTTCAATTGTGCATTCTTCTTTAGCTCTGGCTAGCTGTTTCCGAAGATCCTCAAGTTCGCGCTTCTGAGCCTCGGCTTGAGCTTTGAAAGCAGCTTCGTCTTCTTTTATTTTGTTCACCAACGAATGTAATATTTTATCTTTTTCGAGACCTTCGTTCCTTAGTTTAATTACCTCGGAACAAAGGTTGCTCAAGGCTATGGTACACCCTTCGTCTTCGGCATCTTTTTGTGCCCTGAGGGCATTGCTAAGTATAAGGCCCTGCAAAAAATGCGTTAATAAGTTTAAGCAAATGAAAAATTTTGGTTTCAAGGAATAATACAAAGATCTCATTTTTTTACCTTTAAACTATTGTACGCTAAGCTGTCGGCCAGCTCGTCCTTTGACAACACCGAGAGCCCGTCTTCTAATGTTGGGAATCCGAAGCTCTTGCTCATCTCTCGACAGACAGAAATCTCCTTGCTGTCAGGGAGACAATACAAGAAGTCTTCTTCTCCGCTGCCGTTGAATATCAGCGCCCCTTTTGGATATTTCAATTTTTGCGCATAGAATTGAGCTTATCTTTTTTCTTTTTCGCTCAGATTTTTACCCGAAGCATGACGTAATACATAGTCAGAAGCTTCAGAAGATGCTTCAGGAATTGGTGTGACGATTTTCTCAGATAAAGCTTCTTCCGCAGATTCTTTTTCCGTTTCTTTTTCAATTTCCAAGAATTCCCTTTTGGTAGGCTCTGAAAGCCCAGTTTCAGTTTCCGCTTGACTTTTGGCAGCTTCGGCCTCAGTTTGTGTCTTTGGAACTTCGGCAGCTATCTTCGAAGTAGCACTTGAAGATTTTATCGTTTCCAGTACATCTAGCACGTTAACCATTCTTTTCCTCTTGGGGGTTGTAGTAAGGTCTTTTTGTGCCATCAGCATTGGCATTGGCACCTCAACCCTTGCTGAAGGACTTAAAATTTCCAATGTCTTAGTCTCTTCAGCCCTCAGTTCTTCTATTTTTTCCATCTCCGGCATTTTAGCCGGCTCTTTAATATTCGAAAGGGGAGTACGCTCCTTGGCTTCGGTGGCCGAAGAGGTCTCACCGACAAACTCAGGCACTGTGGCCGGTTCAATATAGCGTGGCCGGTGCGTAAGAACCTTCATCTTTTTCCTCTTCGGCGCCGGCTCACTAGGAGAAACTGAAGCAACTTCCTTCGCAGAAGCCGTATCTTTCCTTTTTTGTCCCAGTGTTGGGTAACGGTAGTCAGGATAGAGGAACCCAATGGCATCAAATACTCGGTTGAATCTTTTTTCTTCCGGCCTCCAAAGGCCGCGGACAGTGCTGTATGTTCCGCCTTCGAGTATGGCCCAAGCAGTTCATCGCTTGTGGCCTCAATACATTTCAGCCAGTCATCATCTGGCTCGACAAACTTATCTCCATATCTGAAGGTATATTTTAACCTAACTAGTCCACCTTCGTCAGGTTTGCTGATGGTTTCCTTTGGCATTTCCCACTTTTCTACAAGTGGCCATACTCTGAAGGCAATGTGTTCCTCAATCAAATCCCTTGTCCCGATGAAAGAGCAAACTACACCGAAGGCTCTCCGGCATTCTTCAGCTGCTTCGTCAATATCCACCTTCGGTTTCCGAAGGCCAAAACGCTGCCAGATGGGGCGCATGATGATATCTTTAATATCTTCTCGTGTCTTCAAGTCGTTTTTCACATAGAACCATTCCTTCATCCAGTCCCCGGGCCATCTCTTCCGAAAAGTTGGTACGGGACAACATGACCCAGAGCGAGCACCGAAGCTATAACAGCCAAAATTGTTATGATATTGCTCTTTACCCCAAGGTTTCGTTTCATATAATAACTCATGCATATTGGAGAAACTTTTTGCATTTGGCTCCAAACCTTGGCTCTTCACGACCCATACAAAGATTCCCATCCTTATGATTGCTTCAGGAGTGATTTGATGGAGGCAGATTTCAAATATCTTCAAAACTTCCACCACGAAACTGCTCAAAGGAAACCGAAGTTCAGCCTTGAGGAAACTTTGGAATATCACGACTTCATTCTCCTTGGGAGTTGGACAAGTTTTCTCTCCTTCGTCAGCCCTCACAATAGATAAATCCTGAAAATATCTACCCCTCATATTGACAAGATGGCTTTGTTTAATGCTCGATTTTCCAAAAACTGCATGGCTTGGCCGCCAAGGTCGATCTTCGGAATCTTCACCACCACTTTCCACATCATAGCTGTCACTGTCACCAGTGTCTTCAGATAAACCCTCTAAAATATCCCTAGTAATCTTCTCTGTATTTGTCTTTGCTATTGATTCAAGAAAGCTGAGATTCATCTCTTCAGAAAGGCTCAGCTTCGATTCAGCGATAGCTTTCTTATCTTCAGACATCTTCGAAAATGATGAGAAAGTGCTCTCGAAATCGACGCTTAAAAATTTAAAAAGCCAAGCAAGTGTTGGTGCGCAAGGGCTAAAAGTTGGGTGAGCAAGAGCAGATGGCAAGGAAGCGTGCCAAATGAACTCGTGGTGAGCCCTTATTTATACGCCTAGTGCGTTAAAAACTGGAGGGTCCCGCTTGTCAATGACTGTTGCTATTCTAGCAAAGGGAAGGTGTTTTTTCGGACCTTCGGCTTAAGGCCTTCATCCATGTTGCAATCTAAATTTATCACTCTAACAAATTAATATTGCGAGGGGCTACTGTTGGGGGCCTTCGGCTTCCGAAGGTCCTCAAAAACATGATTTAACAATGTCTCTGGAGTATAATGTGTAAACAGGTCCCTTCGGACATAAATCAAAACCACAGCGTGAAGATGCACAAAGAGTATGAAGGATGGTGCAGAGCCGAAGCTATGCGCAGGGGAGCTTCGGTGTGATAGCAGAAAAATAAACCGACTTAAAAGGGAAAAGGCTATTTAGACCCCGATGGATTGCTATAGAGTTATTAGCAAATGTAAAGGGCATGTGTGTAATTTTACATGGGCTGCGTCCCGTACCTATAAATAGATGAACAGTGCTCCCGTACTGTTCACGCTGACTTGGCATTTACTTTCGCGTCACGCTTGTACCCCTGCTTTCCTTCGAGCCGAAGGTACATTTATAATTTGTTATTGTTGATACAGTAACGCAAATAAAATAAGTTGATAATAACATTTAAAGTGTTTATATTATTTTTCATATCTTGTGTATGAATCCTTTTTCATCATTTATTGTGCTTATGAAGGTTTGTCCTTCATAACCTTCGTCCGGAATTCATTATATCCAAAGGGAGATAATGCTTCGAAGGATGACGGACTTTAACATTTAACACTTTTTATGTTTCCTTGTTCTTAACTCTTAGCATTTGAGAACAAGTCCCCAACAAGAACGCCAGCGCATCTCACCGCTAGCGATCCCTGCTGCGATTCGTGTCGTCGCCGTCCTGATTCATGCCCGGTGAGGAACAGATTACGCCGGGGATGGATAACTCGTACGTGGCGCCATCTCCCGAGTCCAGCCGGAGTCTTCACCGGTGGCCACTGTGACTCGGTAACTTTCGCTGCAGTGTCACTCACGCCGTGATCTGCCTCACTGTGCCTCCTACCGACGTGGTATGCATGCGCTTGCGATGCTATCCGTGGCTGGAGATCGTCCGTCGGGTCGCCGTGGCTATAAATAGCACGGTGGTCCACGGCGAGGTGTGACCTTCACACATAGTGAGTTGAATCGAAGCCAAATTTGTGTTACCTCTGCCTCCTCCTCTCAAATTCAGTGTGCGCAGTAAAACTAGAGTTCTTTGCGAAGCCGAAGCACCCGCTCCCACCCTCGATTAGCCACCATAGTCGGTGAATCACCGATTTCCCCCAACTCAGTCAGCCGCGCCGCCGAGAACAGCTCGTCCATGGCCAACCCGTTCTGGTAAGATCCTATCCAATTCAAGTGTTGTTTCTACGGCTCTACATGCTAGTAAAGCTTACCGTGGCACCCGTTTGCCCAATTTGGGCATGAGTTGGTGGGAACGCGTGCTCGTGAACCCGGTTTCCGCCATGATCCTGGACAGACAGTTCCTAGTGGGGTTCATGTCAAATTAAAGGGTGTTCCTAGATCATCCTTGGTCGGTTATGCTTTCCCATTAGTTAGTCATAGCAGTCATCGCCGGCGATGGCCGGTACGGGCCGCGTTAGAGACGAACGTCGAGCGCGCCGCGGTCAGGGAGTTATTTGGGGGAAGGAATAGAAGTGTGAGGGTTTTTTCTGCAAGGTGTCAGTGACTGTTAATACAGTGTTCTGAACTTCTTCGGATTATTCAAACCCGCAGGGATTTATTTGCAAAGTCGCCGTCGTGCGCGAGCGCGCGTGGGCGCGCTCCTGTTCTCTGTGTAGTTGGGCCGCCTGGGCTGAAATCGGCCCAGGACTGTTCCTTCTTTTTCCTTTTCTTTTTCTGAAAGGACTCCAACAATTTTATAAAATTTTGGGAAAATCCTAAAAATGTCAAACCAATTTTCCTAGATTCCTAATTTTCCATAATATTTATTAAAAATATTTTTATGATTTTTGGGTCAAATGGGAAATTTTGAAGCATTTATAATAGCCTAAAACATTGTGTCTGGATTTTTATAATATAGATTATAATTCCAAAAATCCCTAAACTTTTTATATGAACTCTAAACATTATTTAGAAGCGTTGGGTAGAGTTTGATTTGATTTGGACCTTGTTTGATAACTAGAACCCAAAACCCTACCCCCTGCCTTTGAATTCCTTTACTGACTCCGGAAACCCTAGTTTCTCGGAGAACCGTGAAGGAAAATTGTATTCAAGACCTTAGATAATAAACTCTTACTATCTTTGCATTCTCATGAACATTACATGGGCATTCATTATTATGTATGGTTATCTTTAGAAAACGAAGAAGAAGTTGAAGTAGAAGGAGAGAAGACTTCACCACCACCACCTCAGGAACATCAGACCGACAGCTGTTTTTATTTTGACATTTGTGGAACTGAGCCTGAATCACCTGTAAACCAAGGCAAGCCCCGGTGCATTTGCCACCTCCTTGACTCTTTAAAAATCGTTCTCACTTGCTTGATGCATTAGGTGATAGGAGTTGATTGCTAAAACAATTCCTGCATTACCTTCCTTTGAATCCCTGTTTTATGAAAGGTTTTTACTATGCTTAGTCTTGCTCTAGCAAAGAAAAAGATTTTGTTTTTACAAAAGATGATGTGGCAAAGTGGGAGGGATGTTTTTGAAAATAAAACTTGATGGTGGATCCATCATGGCCATGATGGGTTCAACATCGGAAAAGATGTACCTCTGCCAGGTACCAAACTTTGGGTTGAAATGATTAAGCTGGGACCGGGTAGGTGACTTGCACGAGAAAAGAGAGTCTCGGTGTAGTGTCTCCGTCTGAGTCAATTAAGGACCGTCTCGATGTAGGCTTGCTGACCGAGGACCCTTTAACTGGTCACATGCCTCGTCATGGGTAAGCTTTGCCTTGGGAAGACTAAGGCCAGAATAAGATACCACGCAATGGGAGTGGAGAGATGGCGAGAGTTGCGTGTACCCTCGGTGGCAAGAGAATGGATGGTGGTGTATCTATGCTCTCGGTTGGCGTGAAACTGATCTGGTCTTAAGAACCCCGGTGGCGGGTTGACATATGCAAGGGTTAAGTGCTACATATGTCATGTGATTGGAGATCCTCAGCTGAGTATAATCGATTCGGATCGCCATACCTTCGCGGTTATGAAGACTTGGTCACTGCCCTATACGTAGAACCCCAGTAAAGATGAAAGGTTGCTAAGAAATTGGCTAGTGCAGGTCAAGTGATTGAACTAGGGTAGAAAGAACTCTAGTTGCAGGAAATTTTACTTAACTTGATAAATAAAACTGGATTTTTAAGGATCCACTTTTAGTAAGTAATTCTGCAAACAGAGTCATTGATTATTGAGAAACCTTACCTTGACTCCCTGGTAACCAACATACCCTTGAGAGTCTTTTCTTTAGTCGGGTAAGACTTGCTGAGTAATTCCATACAACACGGTTTTATTCCCTGTTGTTTTTAGGTGAAGAAGCGACAAACTTTTGTTGTTTCTATTCTAAGTTGGTTCCAAAGGAAGAACACCAGGAATGAAGTTGCGGGAGGAAAGGATCCTCCATAAAAACTTTTGTTTGAAACCTATCGGGAGGGGTTTTTGCCTCCCTTAGGTCTGTAATAATAATACTCTACACTCGGTTTATGTAATTGCTTCCGCATTTCTGTATCTCCGATGATTTGTAATGTCTGCACGATGGGTGAAACGCTCTTGGGAAAGGTAAGAAAAGCAGATACCAAACTTTTCAAGTGATTCAGGAACACCTGCAGGGTTGTCTGAGGTCTGTTGGACAAGGACAACTGTAGGTGGGCCTAATAACTTAGGAGGTTCTGCCACAGTGCGGGACCGGTACCGACGATCACCGGCGACTAATCGACAGGACAGAGAAAATGGGGGAGAGAGAAGAGAAGGTCCGGCGAGGATATTCACCTTGAGTGGGTAAGAGACGAAGGTGAGGCTAGGCCTGACGGTGGCGGAGCATGATCGCGGACGACGGCCAAGCTCCACCGGCGAATAATTCGGGCGCAGGAGGCCTTGCGACGGGGACGCTCCGGTGAGCTTAAAGAACGGGCGTGCGCAGCTTGGGCGAGTGGGCAGAGGCAAAATGAGCAAGGCAGAGGGGAAGTGGGGGTGTGCGGGGACTTGTAGAGGGCGTCGGGGTGCCGGTTTGGAGCTGGTGGCGATGTGGGCGCGGCGATCGCGGCGTGCGTGCGTGCAGTCCGCGCAGGCGAGCAGTTGAAGGAGAGGGGAGGGACTGGCGAGCGGGGCCCACGGGACAACGGCACAGACGCGCGAGCGCACAACAGGCCGAAGCGCTGATAGGGCAACCCCACCGAACAATGAGAGGGGGAAAGGGAAGGGGGCGCGAGTCGGCGCCGACAGGCGGGGCTCGCCTGTCAAAGACCGAAGGCGCGCGGGCGCGACTGGGCTTAGTGGGCCGACTAGGCTACTTTGCCCTTTTCTTTTTCTCTGAATTTTCTAATTCCTTTTCTATTTCTTTTCTCTAGGATTTTCAATTCCAAATTCAAATTAGGTTTCAATTCAAATAAATTCAAACTTGTGCAACACTTTAAAGAATATTTTAAGCTCAGCATGATGCAACATGTCATGACCCATAATGTTTTGGCAAAAATAAATAATAAAAATCCCCCTAGCTTTAAGCTAATTCTACTTAAAAGGAAAAAGGGAGAGAGAATCTAGAGAGAGATAGAACCTAGAGTGAGAGAGAGAAGAGTAACACATGAATTTGGGTGATCATTAGAAAGAAATTTTATACTCCTAAATTCAGGGTGTTATAGACCTATCCCCCTTAAATGAATCTCGCCCTCGAGATTCAGGGCTGACTAGCAAAGAGCTCAGGGTACTTGGCTTTCAAATCATCTTCTCGTTCCCAGGTGGCTTCTTCTTCTGAGTGATGACCCCATTTGACTTTGCACATCCTGATGGTACTTCTCCGAGTGACCCGATCTGCTGTCTCAAGAATTTGAGTTGGCTTCTCAATATAAGTCAGATCTTCTTGAACTTCAAGACCTCTTCTGGCAACTGCTCTTCTTGCACTCTCAAGCATTTCTTCAACTGAGACACATGGAACACATCGTCCACAGCGAACAAATTCTCTTGTAAGCTGAGTTGGTATGCCACTTCTCCACGTTTTGCTTGAATCTGATATGGCCCAATGTAGCGAGGTGATAACTTGCCTTTGACTCAAACCTTTTGGTTCCTCTGATTGGTGACACCTTCAAGTAGACATAGTCTCTGTAACACCCCTGGTGCTACTACCACTAAAACTTGAGCATAACATCATGAGCATTAACATATCATGTGATTGTTACACTTAGAGTGCATTCACTAGGCAAAAATTTCAAACAAGTTGTATTGATGTGACTTGTCATGGGTGAAATCCTAGGTTAGGGTACTTAACCCTAAACTGGGCTTAGAAGTGTTAACAAAGCCAAGTGAGAGAAAACTTTAACACTCATGAGATATAATCATAAGATATCCCCATTAATGGACTTGAATGGCATTCAAACCCTAGAAGTACCAAAAACCCTAAACAAACCCCTGGAAAACCCTTGATAGAAACCCTAGGGGGTTATATGTAAATTTTGCACACTTTTGGACCTAAGTGCAAAAACCAAGGAATTAGGGTACCCTAAAGCATATGGTTCACACATGTGAGGATTTCCAAGTCAAAAGATGTGAAATGGGCTTATTTGCAAAAAGCCACTCAACACCCCTCCCATGATTAAGTCTGAAATTCAGTGCACAAAGCTGACTTTAGAGCCCTGTAGATCCAAAAATACAAAGATTTTGCCTAGGGTCTACACATCAAAAATATAGAGCTACTATAAGAGTACAACTTTGCTTAAGGGATTAAGCATTGTGTTATACAAAGAAATGGAGAAAAATCTGCCCAAAGTTGTGCTGTCAGTCACCTTGCTGACTGAAATTAGGTCACCAGTGGCATTGGCCAGACTTTTGGGTCGAATTTGAGCAGGATCTAATGCTCAATTGGGGGTTGTTGCTATAGCAGAATTGTAGCCAGTATGAAGGAGTACAAGTTTGTTACATACCAATTAGCAAGTTCTTATAAAAAATCTGTGATCTGGGCACTACAAACCTGGCTGTCAGAAGCTCTAAATAGGATTTCTGATGGTACAGTAACTAGATCAGCTTGCGAGTTCAGCTAACTCACCGCCAATGACCGTGCGCCCGGATTCACGCTCGCTGCGGTGATTCGTGCTCGGCATCGTTGGAAAACGCTGTGGGAGTGCGAAATATCACCCGTGGATGAACTCCGGCCGCCGTACCCGCGTGTGTCACAGCCACTCTGGATAGGCTCGCCGGAGTTAGACACCTTGCGACCTTGCGCCACGTGCCCGGGCGTCTTACCATGTCGTAGTAGGTCGTGTTAAGCATATCCGGTGATCGCCGGTGAGCTCACCACGGTGAAAGCCACTAATCGTTGGCGCCAGTGCACCTCCTCCTCTCCGACCGCCACCGTGCGAGTTAAAATTCACCAGCCACCGCTCAAGAGCCCTATAAATTGAGCACACTCTCGGCTCCATTAGGTATTCCAGCATCCAATCCACCCGCTCGTGCCTCCAATTACTCACCAGAGCCCACGAATTGCTCGGTTCCCCCAAATCCGTTTTCTGCCACCATGAAAGAGTCCTCGCCGTGGCTAGCTTGTTCCAGGTCTGTTCATGCTCTCTGCTCTCCCGTTTCAGCATCCTTAGGTTCTCCTAATGCTCCTCGACCCATTCGATTGAGCTAGACTACCCTAGATCATCGAGAACACTTCTGTTCACCCGTGGTTCGCACTGTCTCTATGGGTAGGGCGATTTAGAGCTTCGATCGTGAAATTGATCAAGGGGAAACGTGTATTAGGTGTTGAATTAGGTGACAACCAAGTTAGAGCTCTGGCCATTGCTTATTTTGGCCGGTACAGGTTCGCCGGAGCTTGGTTCTCCGTCGTGCGACGTCGTGGACCTCGGGTCATGAAGAATTAGAACTTGGAGGGCTTCGGTGTAAATGTCAGCGACTGAAGTAAATAGTGCGTAGGACTCTTCCCTAGTTATTCAAACCCGTAAGGGCCTCGGTGCAAAACCAACGCGTGGGCGCGGGCGCGCGCAGGTTCTCCCCTTCTGCGAGCTGGTTGGGCTGAATTCAGCCCAACACTGTTCTGAGTTTTTCTTTTTCTTTTTCTGTCCGGATTAAAGGATTTTTAGAAAATTAAATAAAAACGCTAAAAATGCAAGACCAATTTTTTTAGGTTCCTAATTTTCTATAGTATTTAATAAAAATAGTAGCATGATTTTTAGTCCAAATAGGGAATTATGGAGTATTTAAAACAGCCAAAACCCATACCCCTAGAATTTTAGGAATTAATTAATAATTCCAAAAATCACCAAACTTTTTAGATAAGGTTTAAATGTTATTTAGAGGCCTTGGGTAAAGTTTGGTATGATTTGGGCCATGTTTGGTACCTAGAACCCAAAACCCTAGTTTTCTAGTAATGCGTGTCCTATGAACTTCACTACTGACTCCAAAAACCCTAGTTTCGTGGAGATCCATGAAGAAAAATTGTATTCAAGACATTAGATAATATACTTTTATTATCTTTGCATTTTTATCAGCATTACATGAGCATTCATGATTATATATGGTTATATATAGAAAACGAAGAAGAGATAGAAGTTGAAGAAGCAAGGGCTACACCACCGCCACCACCTGAAGAGCCTCAGGCCGGGAACTGCTTTTATTTTGACATCTGTGGAGCAGAGCCCGACTCACCTATAACACAAGGCAAGCCCTAGTGCATTTACCACCTCCTTGCTGTTTTAAAATCTTTATCACCTTATTTGATGCATTAGGTGGTAGGAGTTGTGTGCTAAACAAATTGATGTATTTCCTTCCTTGAGAATTTGATTACCTATCCTTGATCCCCAGTTTTATAAAAAGGTTTTTCTTATGCTTAGTCTTGCTCTAGAAAAACAAAATGATTTGTTTTGACAAAAGATGATGCTTCAAGTGGGATGGGATGTTTTCAAAATAAAACTTGATGGTGGATCCATCATGGCCGTTGTTGGAACTTGCTCTCCTAGGCAAGCGGATCCAATGGGGTAGTGGAAAGAGTGCAAGCAGAGTTTAACGTGGGATGACAATTGCTTCGTTAATCTAGCCTCTTAAGGGCACTGTATGAGGGTACTTATAGGTACCTGAGTGTCCAACATTCCAAGGCAAGGACGTTTATGCCCTCGGGTACCCGGACTATCCCCAGAATATTCCCATAAAGGGAGGTTATAGACCGTCATTACAGAAAAACTATTACAGATGAGGCCCGTAACATGCTTGTCCATGCGGGGCTAGTTACATTGGGCCGAATTCCATGTGGGCCTCCGAGCGAGATGAGGACGCATGACTTCACTGGAGTCTGGCCTTCGTCTTGCAATGGAGAGGACGAAGGGCAACCGCGCCGATCATCTCGCCTTCGTTGGTGTAGCGAGGCGACGAAGGCTTCGCGTGAAGGGTAGCGTCTTCGCCTTCGCCCCAACATTTGCCCTCCGAGGGACCAGTTCGACTGAGTCATCTGGTGCCGAAGACGTCGCTAGATGGTGGAGACGCTGCCCTCGCTCGAAGTGGTCCTGCGGGGGTTTTTTAGGTGACCTTTGATGGACGTGGCACTGTTGGACTGCGGGTTTCCCGAAGCGCCGTGCCATGTGTATAAAAAGGGCGGTGCGGCTCGGGCTAACTCTTACCCTTGCGCGCGCCGGAAAAACCTAAGCTTTTGAAACCGCTCGCCTGCCCTCCTTGCTCCTCTGCATCGGAGATCTGGCCCACGTCAAGCAAACATCATGCCGCCGCCGACTGTACGTAGCGATGTCGTCTTCTTCCTCATCTGCTGCAAATGTGCCGCCGGTCGATTCGTCGTCCGGAGATACCTTGAGAGATGTGGCGGCGTTGGAGTTACAGCCGGGCCACATGGTGGAGTTTGGCGTTTTGAGGATTTCCTTGCTTCACGTGCATGATATGCAGCAGTTGGGGTATTTTGGGAATGGTGTTGGGCGCATCCCGTGGGCGGAATTCCCAAGCCTGAGGGCGAGTTAGTCGTATTTGAGGCGTTCTTCATCGCCGGCCTTCGCCTCCCTGCGCATCATTTCGTGGCAGAGGTCCTGCAGAGGTTTGAGGTCCAGGTCCACCACTTGACACCTAACGCCGTGGTGGCCCTGGCGAAGTATGTCTGGGCGGTGACTTCGTACGACGGTCAGCCTTCCGTAGAGGTCTTCGCTAAGAATTACTGTCTGCACTGGCAAAAGAGAAAGATTAGAAGTGAGATTGCACAGTTTGGATCGTGCACCTTCACACCGAGGACCGGAAAGACTTCGGTGGAAGTCGTGGAATTAGTTCCCTGTGCTTGCAACAAGTGTGGCAACTAGTGGGATTATTGGTTTTATGTTTCGGGAAGCGAAGTCAAAGACCTCCTAGGGCTCCCCGCGGCCGTAATGTGGTGGCATTCCCACCATTTTGAGGTGGCAGAGGATGATGAGGACGAAGGAGCCCTTCGGTGCGCTGCCCGCATGAGCAGCGGGCGTGATTTGGTTGAGGAATTCATTGGTTATGGAGTGTGGCCCTTGGCGCTTGGATGGGTGCTTGGCGAAGTATGCCCTCGCCAGATGCCTACTTTGGGCCAGCAGCTGGTGCGAAGTCTGGCCTTCGCTTTGGATTTGTGCGGCCGAGACCCAGCCGCGTTCGTTCGTGAAGTGGAGGATGGGGCTATGAGGATTGTAGGGTGGTATGCGTCAAGGACGGAGAGTCTGCAGAGTTGGGATATTCGTGGATCCAATGTTCAATTGAATCGGGTCTTCGATCTAAACCGTTTGCCATACAATGGTTACCCTGGAGACGACGCTGCTGCGGCTGTCGATCGCCGTGGGAAAAAGCCAGTGGCTGTTGTGGCAGAAACTCCCAATTTATTTAGCCCACATGCACTTGTCCTTGTCTCAAAGACCTCAGACCGCTATGCATGTGCACCAGATAACTTAACAGGATCCGTCCGATTGCCCCAAGGACATCGGATAAACCACTTACAACCAAGATTGCGAGATTAAGTAACATAAATCACACACACCAATATTTTTGCAGTGGAAATCTTATTACCAAATTTGACAAGTTACAAAAATTTTACATTATATTTATCGGAGTGATTACAAAAGTATAAGTTTCAAATACATGCTAGCTCAAGTGACCATCCTCAATAAGAAGTATAGAAGAGTTACTGAGACTTATAAGAAGGCCGAGCCCACCAGCACTTAACACCATCATGGCCATGATGGATCCACCATCAAGTTTTATCTTTGAAAACATCCCACCCATTTTGAAGCATCATCTTTTGTCAAACAAAACATTTTGTTTTTCTAGAGCAATGCTAAGCATAACAAAAACCTTTTTGTAAACAGGGTATTATGGAGAAGTAATAAAATCCAAGGAAGGAAATGCAGCAACTGGTTTAACACACAACTCCTATTACCTAATGCATCAAGTAAGTGAGAAAGATTTTAAAATAACAAGGGGTGGCAAATGCACTGGGGCTTGCCTTGTGTGATAGGTGAATCAGGCTCCGCTCCACAGATATCAAAATAAAAGCAGTTTCCTATCTGAGGTTCTTCAGGTGGTGGTGGTGGTGTAGTCATCGCTTCTTCGACCTCTATTTCCTCTTCGTTCTCTAGATATAGCCCTATATAATCATGAATGCTCATGTAATGCTCATGAAAATGCAAAGATAATAAAAGTTTATTATCTAATGTCTTGAATATAACTTTCCTTCACAGGTCTCCAAGAAACAAGGGTTTTCGGAGTCTAAAGTGAAGTTCATAGGGTAGGGGGGCTAGGGTTTTGGGTTCTAAGCACCAAACATGGTCCAAATCATGCCAAACTTTACCCAAGGCTTCTAAATATTATTTAAAGTTTACCTAAAAGGTATGGTGAATTTTGGAATTATTAATTATTCTCTAAAATTCCACAAGTATGGATTTTGGCTATTTTAAATGCCCCAAACTTCCTTATTAAAACTAAAAATCATGAAACTATTTTTATTAAATACTATAAGAAATTAGAAGCCTAACAAAATTGGTCTGGTATTTTTAGCATTTTTTTGTAATTTTTGAGAATTTCTTTAGCTCTGGTAGAAAAGGAAAAAGAAAAAGACTCTACAGTGCTGGGCTAAAATTGGCTCGAGCCGGCCCATTTACTGGCGAAAGCGCGCCTGCGCGCGCCCGCACTGTCAGCTTTGCAGAAATGCCCCTATCGTTTTGATTAACTGGAAAAGGGTCACTGCGCTATTCGCATGTCTCACTGACACCTTTCAAAAACACCCCCGCGTTTCTAATTCTTCAGAGTCCGAGGTCCACGACGGCGGCCAGCGTGGAACCGAACTCCAGCGAGCCTACACCGGCCAATTTACGCAATGACCGATGTTGTACTTTGGCAGAGACCGAATTCAAGTCCTAACGAGAGTTTCCCCTCAGCTAATTTCACTAATGGCGCACTAACACGACCTGTCCATGGTGACCGTGTGATCAACGGACATTCTAATGCGTTCCCGGCGATCTGAGGTAGCTTAGCTCAATTGTGTTGGTCGAGGAGTATCAGGAGCAAGTAAGGGTGCTGAAACAAGAAAGCAGAGGGCAAGATCGGACCTGAACCGAGCTAGCCACGATGAGGTTATACCGCTCGGTGTTCTGGGTTGATTTGGGGGAAATCCCAAATTAGGGAGTTCTAGGGGATGATTCGAGGCACGAGTTGCTTCACTAGTTGCACAATTACATAGCAGAGCAGGCGGGGTCAGCAATTTATAGGCTCCCACGATGGTGGCGTCCAATTTCACGAAGATGTGCTGGCGGCCGGAGAGGGAGAAGGTTACTAGCGCGGTGATTCGTGGCCTATTACCGTGGCAAGCTCCCCGGCGATCACCGGGCATGCACGATGTGATTCACTACGACGTGGTCAAGCACTTTAGCATGTGGCACACGACGGTAATCGACCAACGGCGGCGAGGTCTATCCGTCCGTTCGATGAGAAAGTGGGTACGGCGAGCTTAGCTGTGATCGAGCCCGAGTTGATCCAGGCGCCAAGATCTTTACTCGCCCACGGTTATCCTCAAGTCACAACGCATGAATCACAGCGACCGGTGTGAATCGCGGCGCAACGGTCACCGGCGGCGGAGGGGGTGAATCTGCGATCTGTTTCAGTTTACTGTACCATGGGATTGTTCTACAGTTAGCCTGACAGTAAATGTTTAGGGCGAATTTCTTCCCAATTCTCCATGTCAACAAGACCAATGCTCTGCAGCAAAATTGTAGCCTAATGATCCAGCTACAAACTTACTATAGCAACCATAGCCAAACAGTGACTGGATTATGGTCAAATCTAAGTCCAAAGACTGCCCAATCACACTGTCAGCCTGAAATCAGACCTAAGACAGTCTGATAGCCCATCTTTGGGCTTAATTATCTCAAAATATTTCATGGCACCAAGGTATAATTCCTATAGCAAAGTTGTCCTCCTTTTATAGCTCTACAAACTTGATGTGTTGACCTAGGGCAAAACCTTCATAATTTGGAAGATATAGGGCTTCAAAGTTGGCCCTATACCACTGCAATTCAGACTTAGCCCATGGAGCCCAAATGTGGCTTTTTGCAAATAGGCCCAAAACTTAGGGTTTCATTTGCAAATTTCCAAATATGTGAACTATATGACCTAAGGTACCGTAATTTCATGGTTTTTGCACTTAGGTCCAAAAATGTGTACATTTTGCATACAACCCCCTAGGGTTTCAGTCCAAGGTTTCTCAGGGGTCCATTTAGGGTTTTTGGTGCTTCTAGGGTGTGGATGCTACTTAAGTCCACCCATGGTGATATTTTATGATCATTTCTACTAGGTTTTGAAGTTTTCTCTTAGTTAAGCTTTGTTTATTCTTTTGAGCCTAGTTTAGGGTTAAGCACTGCATCCTAGGGTTTCACCGCTGAAATGTCACATCAATACAACTTTGTTTGAAATTCTTGCCTAGTGAATGCACTCTAGGTGTGACAAACACATGATATGCTAATGCTTATGATGTCATGCTCAAGTTCTAGTGGCAGTAACACCAGGGGTGTTACATCCTTCCCCCATAAAAGAATCTCATCCCGAGATTAAAAGTCCTAGGGCAAGTAATGGAAAAGGAAACGTGTCATAATTTTATTTCCTTATTTGTGGTACAAGGTAGGGGTGGTACGGGATTCATTCCTTTATTACAACAAGTGCACACATCTTACAATTTACATGAAGCTAAAAAGTCTAGGAAATTCTTATCTAAAAAATCTTGAGTTTCCCAAGTAGCTTCATCTTCCGTATGTTGGTTCCACTGTATCTTGTAAAACTTGAGAGTTTTCCTTCGGGTAATCCTATCCTTTTGATCCAAGACTCGAATAGGATGCTCTGAATATGTCAAGTCTGGTTCCAAGGCAACATCCGTTACTTCAATGGTTCGATAGAGAACCCAAAGACACTTCTTCAATTGAGACACGTGGAACACATTATGTACAGCAGACAATGTTTTTGGTAACTGGAGTCGGTATGCCACTGATCCATATCTTTCAAGGATATGAAAAGGACCAATGTATCGAGGTGCAAGCTTCCCCTTTACCTCGAAACATGATATACCCTTCATTGGTGAAACCTTCAGGTAGACATAATCTTCAACTTGAAAGTGTAAGGGTTGACGTCGTTTGTCTGCGTAACTCTTCTGTCGAGCTTGAGCTTCTTTCAAATTATGAATTATTCGCCGAACCTTCTCTTCGGTCTCCTTTACCATATCAGGCCTGAAGAAACTTCTTTCACCTGGTTCAGACCAGTTGAGTGGAGTAAGACACCATCGCCCATACAAAGCTTCAAAGGGTGCCATTTTAATGCTCTCTTGATAGCTATTGTTGTACGAGAACTCCGCTAATGGTAAACAATCATCCCATTTTTGTGGGAATTCTAGAACACATGCTCGCAACATATCTTCAAGTATCTGATTTATTCTCTCAGTCTGTCCACTTGTTTGGGGATGATAGGCCAAACTTTGGAGTAATTTAGTACCCAAGGATTTGTGAAGTTCTTCCTAGAATTTGGATACGAATTGAGGTCCACGATCCGACACTATGGTCTTCGGAACACCGTGCAAACTGAGAATGCGAGCAATGTATAGTTCCGCATATGTGAGGACTGGGTAATATGTTTTGACTGGCAGAAAATGAGCAATTTTTGTAAGACGATCAATTATAACCCAAATAGAGTCATACCCTTTCACTGTCCTGGGCAATCCTACAATAAAATCCATGCTTATATCCTCCCATTTCCATGTTGGGATAGGGAAAGATTGCAACGGACCAGCAGTCTTCATATGTATGGCTTTGACATGTCTGCAAGTGTCACATCTTGCCACATAGCGTGCAATTTCAATCTTCATCTTTGTCCACCAATAATGTTGTTTTAGATCATGATACATCTTAGTGCTTCCGGGATGAATAGAATAGCGACTAAGATGTGCTTCATCTAAAATTTGCTGGCGGATCTCCTCATTCTTAGGCACAACTATGCGGTTGTTAAACCATACAATACCTTGATCATCTCTTTTAAAGCTATTGGCTTTACCGGCCTCTATTTTCTCATGTATGT
This sequence comes from Zea luxurians, assembly GCA_029449295.1. Lineage (NCBI taxonomy): Eukaryota > Viridiplantae > Streptophyta > Magnoliopsida > Poales > Poaceae > Zea > Zea luxurians. Next base: position 40,029,553 of record JAOPSE010000006.1, read on the forward strand.
GTTTCAAACCCACATCATTTCTTTGTGCATCAATTATTCTTTGCAGGAGGACTGACTCAAGCTTCAAGTGATTTGCAGTTTCGTGTTGTATCATTCCCGGGTTCAACCTCTCCATTTCTTGGCATAAGTAATGTCAGAAGTCTTCATCGTTAAACAATGGCAGGAAGCCTTGCGACTTAATGCATCTGCCACTACATTAGCCTTGCCTGGGTGATAGTGAATCTCCAGTTCATAATCCTTAATCAGCTCAAGCCATCGCCTCTATCTCATATTCAGCTCTGACTGGGTGAAGATATACTTCAAGCTTTTATGATCTGTATAGATATGATAGATGTTCCCCAGCAGATAATGACGCCATATTTTTAGGGCATGAACTACCGCAGCTAACTCCAAGTCATGAGTTGGATAATGTTCCTCATGCCGGCGCAACTGCCTTGAAGCGTAGGCTATCACTCGGCCCTCTTGCATTAGAACACAGCCTAGACCACTGCCTGATGCGTCACAATACACATCAATGGGCTTTTCAATGTCCGGTTGAGCTAATACCGGAGCAGTGGTCAATAATACTTTCAGCTGCTCAAAGGCTTCATTACACCTTGAAGACCAATTAAATTTAGTATCATTCTTCAATAAACTTGTGATTGGCTATACAAGCTTGGAAAAATCTGGAATAAATCGGCGGTAATAACCAGTCAGTCCAAGGAAGCTTCAGACTTGATGCACCGTTGTTGGTGGTTTCCACTCCAAAGTATCCTTGACTTTGCTGGGATCCACCGCAATCCCCTTGGCAGATAATACATGTCCCAGAAATTGGATCTCCTTCAGCCAGAATGTGCACTTACTGAACTTAGCATATAATTGGTGCTCCCGTAAGCGCGTTAATACGATCCGCAAATGCCGAGCATGCTCCTTTTCATTCTTGGAATATATCAGGATATCATCAATGAATACCACCACTAATTTATCCAACTCGGGCATGAATACCGAGTTCATATGATATGTGAAGTGGGCAGGAGCATTTGTTAGTCCGAAAGACATAACCAGATATTCAAATAATCCATACCGCGTAGTGAATGCGGTCTTGGGTATATCTTTGGGTCGGATACGGATCTGATGGTAGCCTGACCTGAGGTCAATCTTAGAGAATACCCTTGCTCCAGTTAATTGATCAAATAAAATATCAATCCGGGGAAGAGGGTACTTATTCTTGATGGTAACCTCATTAAGGGGTCTGTAATCCACGCACATCCGAAGTGTTTGGTCCTTCTTCTTGACAAAGATGGCTGGACAACCCCAAGGTGATGAGCTTGGTTGAATGAATCCCTTGTCTAGTAGATCTTGTAATTGGGTCTTGAGCTCTACCAATTCATTCGGAGGCATTTGGTACGACCTTCTAGAAATAGGAGTCGTACCGGGCTTCAACTCAATCACAAATTCTACATCTTTTTCTGGAGGCAATCCGGGCAGAACTTGTGGAAAGATGTCTGAGAACTCACATACTACCAGAATATCTTGGATTTCTAGTATGATGGCTTCATATAATCTGCCAGTTGGTTTAGCTGGAATAGCTACATGGATGGACAAGAGAACCTTTTCTTGGCCATAACTCAACCTGATGGTTCTCAGATCAGTGTTGAGGATAGCTTTATGTTGGGCTAACCAATTAATGCCCAGAATTACATCTATATCTTGGCCTTTTAGAACAATCATATTTTTGTGGAAAGTCCCGTTTAGCCAAGGTTATGGGCACTTGGAAAGTCACTTCTTTAGTGAATATTTGTCCCCCAGGCGAATGAATAGTAAACCCTTCCCTTGATTCATTGTATGAAATGCAATGTTGCTCAACAAACTTCTTGCTTATGAATGTATGTGAAGCCCTAGAATCAAAAAGAATAACTGCAGTGCGATTGGCCACGAGAAACATACCCATCATAACCGGTTCTCCTTCTGGTGTCGTGGCCACTTGCGTATAATAAAATCAGCCCAGTTCTCTTCATATTTTTTCCCGTTGTATTGTTCGCCGCATTTCCCTTGCCTTGAGTGGAACTCCCCGGACTCTGCTGGTTATTTGATCTGTTCTGCTTAGGATATGGACAGTCCTTGATAAAATGTCCGGACTTTCCACAATTAAAGCACCCTGTTGAAGAGCTTGGGAGTGCAGGGAAATGAGTACCAGTGGCACCCGGATGAGTGGTTGAGGTGGGGGCAACGGTGGGGCGGATAAAAACAGGTTGTTTAAAAGGGTAGGAGGGTGTAACGCCCTGAATTTGGGGGTAGAATTTTTTCTCCTTTTCTCTCACCAAATTCGGGCATTACTCTCTTTTCTCTTTCCCCGTTTCGCTCCTTCCTCCCAATTTCAAACCAGTATAGTGATAGGTGTTCGTGTCGTGTATGAACAAAACCTAAGCGTCATGGGTGTTGCATCATGCCGAAGCACATTTCTTTGTCTGATGTTGCGTGTTCGTCTCGTTCCGTCTCGGTTTTCGGTTCGCGATTGGATTCTGTTTGATAGTCGTGCGTGTCGTAAGTTTCGACCCGCAGAGTGGCTCGGCCCAACCCAGCCCGGCCCGGCCCGGCCCTGCGCGCCCCTGGAGCCCCACCCCCCCATGCGCCCCCTCCTCTCCTCTCTCTCTCATTTGGATTTCCCGCGCAGCAATCTCTCTTCCCCATCACTCTCTCTCTCCCCGTGGTGCCCTAGGGTTTGGAGTCGAGATCGCCGGAGTTGGATCCCGAGGTGAGCCCCTCCCCTCTCCTCTCCCTCCTCTCTCCCCCTGCGCGCGCGTCCCTGCGCGGCGGTGCGCCCTGCTCCCCCCCCCCCCCCCGCGGTGGCGCTCGGCCGGCCCCCCTCCACGGTGGCGCTTGGCCCTTCCCTCCCCAGCGGCGCGGCGCCCCTACCCTCCCCTTCCCCGGCGCGGGCGCGGCTCGGCGCGGCCCCCAGCGCGGCCCCGGCGCGGCGGTTTGGCCCCTGCGCGCGGCGTCCCGGCCCCCGGCGCGACTCACGTAGCCCGTTTACCCCCTAACGCGTTCCCGCATGCGCAAACCAACGCGCGCGGTGATTATTTTTGGTGGTAGTTAATTTCAAACTCTGTTAGTTAGTGTGCTGCGTCGCGCGCTTCGTCGCGCGATGATTCAATTCAAGTTCGTATCTGTCAACGTGTTGCGTCGCGTGCTTCGTCGCGCGATGATTCAATTTAAATTTGTGTTTATTAATGTGCTACGTCGCGCGCTTCATCGCGCGACGATTCTTTTAGTTTATATTCATTAAAGTGTTGTGTCGCGCGCTTCGTCGCGCGACGATCTATTTTAATTTCAGGTTGTTTAATGTGTAACGTCACGCATGTATTCACGCGACGTTCCACTTTAGACACAGTTCAGTTGACGTATGCCGTCGTGCGTTTCGTCGCGCGAAACTTAACGTCTCTTTATAATTAATGCAAAGTGTCTCGTTGTGCGCTCCGTCGTGCGACGAGTCGTTGATTTCTTAATTCAATTTAGATTGCTATTTCGCGCGTCTTGCCGCGCGACAATCCTTTTAATTTATCTTCATCTGCTTATAATGATTAGACATGAAACATGACTTTACTTTATGCTAAACGTAGTGTCTACATTAATGCCTTTCAATTGAGCGAGTGGTTTAATTCATAATAATGTAACGTGATCGTTTCTCGACTGTCTTTTCCTCTTTCTCTCTTAACCGTAATTGCGAGCCCGCGTGGAACGTCTGTTTACCTACTGCATTCTATTGTATGGTGTAATGTTCTTTTGTATTAAATATGTGGATGTATGTATGTTTGCGCTCGCATAGAGAACGATCCGGTTGGAGAGCCCAAAGAACTCGCAGGAGAAGCCCCTGAGCAGCAGTCAGTTGGTGGAGCCAAGTGTCCCTTGACCTATCTCTATCCTATGCATTCTTTAATTCACCTCCCGCATTACATAGTTATACCCAAGGATCGACTAGTTTTTGTTATCCATATCCTTGTTTACCTATTTGGGTCGGATTATTATTGCTTAGTCTATTGCTATTGCTCAACTCTAATCAATGAACATGATGAGAATTATCTATGATACACTATTTTCCCTCTTATTTATGATATCATACTTGTGGCATTTAAGGGGACTCGAGCGGTTTCTCGAGTGCCTCTCCGTAAGGACCTGTTCGTTGGATGACCGCCCGGGAAAATAATGCAACCATGAGGGTGGAATGGGGCGCCCTTAGCTGAATAATTAAAGGATCCGGGGTGTAGTTCGCTTAGCCGTCGTGCCGTCAATGGGGCTCGGTGTATGCGGCTCGCTCTGCCAAGTTTGGTTCGCCCCTTGGGGAGGAGTACGGTACATTTAGGAAACCTAACGGGCGGCTACAGCCTCGGGGAATCTTTGTAAAGGCTATGTTGTGATGCCCTGCTGGACCACCTAGGTAGTGGTCAATGGGGAGTAGCTCTCTCCGGGCAGAAAGGGAATCACGGCTTGTGGGTAAAGTGCACAACCTCTGCAGAGTGTATGAAAAACTGATATATCAGCCGTGCTCGCGGTTATGAGCGGCCAAGGGAGCTCCAGTGATTAGTGGTACTTGATCAGAGATGTTCGGATTTGCAGGTGGCAATGAGATCAATGGTTTCTGGTATTGATTATGGTAATGGTAAGTGGTATTCTTTCCATTTGGAAAGAGTACGTTTGGGTTAATAACGTGGGTTAACTCTAAAACTTGGCATTCTCTACTAGTAATAACGAATCTGACCAACTAAAAGCAACTGCTTGACTTACCCCCACATAAAGCTAGTCCACTACATCCAAACAGGATACTTGCTGAGTATGTTGATGTGTACTCACCCTTGCTCGACACACCAAACCCCCCCATCCCCAGGTTGTCAGCATTGCAACCACTGCTCAGGAGAAGATGAAGTCGTGGAAGGAGACTTCCAGGAGTTCCAAGACTACGACGAGTTCTAGGCGTGGGTTAGTGGCAACCCCCAGTCGGCTGCCTTTGAAGGCCGCGTTTATCTACGTTTCTTTTCCGCACTTTGATTTATTGTAAAGACTATGTGGATGTCTCAGACATATGATGTAATTGACTATTTCCGTTTTTTAATACTATTTGAGCACTGTGTGATGATGTCCATGTTATGTAACTGCCGTGTACTTGAATTGCTGATCCTGGCACGTACATGGTTCGCATTCAGTTTGCCTTCTAAAACCGGGTGTGACATAGGTGGTATCAAAGTCGTGCTGACTGTAGGACCGCTAACCTAGAGTAGAATGGTCGTCCTAAGGATTATAGACCTCTGTCCCTGCCTTGACTTTGGTATCCTTTCAAAAGTTGGTCGTACCGACCAAAAACTATGTTCTATTATATATTATACCTTGCTGAAAATTGTGTTTATTCTAATCCTTCATTTATTTATGGTTCATTATTTGCTGGTCATACTAGTTCTGTTCTCACTCTTTTGCTTACGGTGTCTTTTGTAGATGGCTCGTCTTAGACACACCGCACGGAAGTCTGTCATCCCCTTCTTACGCTCTCGTCTCGCGGAGCGTCTGCTTCGCCGTCCCATGGCCGGTCAGTCCAGCCATTTGGAGAGGCTGCACCACCGCCTGCATGAGGAGCAGGAGCGTCGACGACAGGAGCAGGAGCAGCAGGGCTCTTCTTTCTCGCTCCAGTAGGAGATAGAGTCTGTGAGGAGCTGCTCCCCCGTGCTTCCTCTGGAGGCGCCCCCTGCACCACCACTGGGCGCCCCAGCCTCTGGAGTAGCTGCTGGAGGAGACCCGGACGACGGAGGTGGCGACGACAGCTCGAGCCACGACACCGACTTTTCTGCTGACCAGGAGCCGGAAGGATGGGTTGCTCGACACATCACTCACGACGCTGCTCGCGGGTGTCACTTCCACGATGCGCTCGACACCCTGCTATGTCAGGCACTTGACCGACGTACTTGGTCCATCGAGTATCGCTGTGTGGTCTACCAACATAGTCGCGGAGTCTACCCGGACCGCTGGGAGGCGACCTGCTTGGTGCGCCGTCCGGAGAACAGTCTATGGGGTGCTGAGGTCTGCTCAGAGCCCTATTCCATCTCTGAGCGGGACTCGGCTGAGGCGGCCATGCAAGATGCCGCTTGGCGTGCGCTTTCGCACTACTGTTCAGTGCTCGGTGGGGTAGCTGATGGTCTCAACCTGAAGTACTACCCCCGCCGTCCATCTGGCAGCACAGGAGGTGTGATTGTCTCACCTATTGGTGAGGACAATCCTAGGTTGAGCAGCACAGTCAACCTAGCCGCCGTGCTAAACACGAAGCTGGACCATGCATTAGATGAGCTGAGTAGGGCTCGTGCTGAGATCGCCCAGCTGCGGGCTGAGCGTGCGGAACGTCATCACCTAGATGATGGTTCCCCCGCTCCCGTCGGGACTCAGCACCCGTACCGCTCACCTCGGCGTGGACACCAGTCTTATGGCAACCCCGATTGCAAGACCAAGATAAATTTAGAGCCATAGATCGTTAGAGTCGGATCTTGTAATTAATACGAAATATATACATAAAAGCTATAGTCCTAGCATTAGTCTCGCTCTTAGTTAGTCTTAGTTAGACAGGGTAGTTTGCTATATCCTGTGCATTTATGTTTGTCATGATGAACTATGTTTGATTTGGATCTTTGTAATGACTGTCACCAGGATGTGGGTATCCCCTGCATTTTGGTTTACCTGTTATATGTTAATGGAGTTAGCTATTTAGTTGGGAAGCCTTTTATTCCACTTTCCTCTTTATCTGAGAAGCTATGTTGGTCTGTGTTGGAGATCAGTGAAGATGCTCGTCTGTTCAGCGTTGTGGAGAATTCTATACTCTTTTCTTATGCTGCAAGATTTGCAAGATCAGTTCTGATGTGTGGTTGCATTCTACAGATGTCAGAAAACAGGCGCAGAGGAGGAAGGCATGCTCAGCAGGAGCAGGCAGCTCAGTAGGATGAGGTACCCCAGCAGCAGCACCTGCCGCCCCCGCCCCCGATGTTGATCGAGCAGATGTTCCTGATGCAGACTCAGGCAGTCCAAGCCATTGGTCAGACTTTGGCCGCCATTCAGCAGCAGCAGCAGCAGCAGGCCCCACCTCAGCCTCAGATGCCTCAGATGCCCAGAGACAAGCGTGGTGAATTCATGAGAGGTCATACCCCAACGTTCGCTCACTCTTCTGACCCTATGGATGCTGAAGACTGGCTGCACACTGTGGAGCGGGAGTTGCATACCGCTCAGTGTGATGATAGGGAGAAAGTCCTGTATGGTCCCCGTCTGTTGAGAGGAGCAGCTCAGTCATGGTGGGAGTCCTATCTCGCCACCCATGCCCACCCCGACACCATCACCTGGGAAGAGTTTAGAGGAAGCTTTCGTCAGTACCATGTTCCTGTAGGTCTGATGACAGTGAAGAAGGAGGAGTTCCTGGCCCTCAAGCAAGGGTCATCGTCTATCAGTGAGTACTGGGATAGGTTTCTGCAGTTGTCTCGCTATGCACCTGAAGATGTCAACACCGATGCCAAGCGACAGTATCGTTTCCTAAGAGGCTTGGTTGACCCTCTGCAGTATCAGCTGATGAATCACACCTTCCCGACATTCTAGCACCTGATTGACAGGGCAATCATGACAGAGAGGAAGCGTAAGGAGATGGAGGATCGCAAGCGCAAGATCAGTGGACCCCAGCCTGGAAGTAGCAGTCGTCCTCATTTCTCAGGCAATCAACCTCAGCAGTTCAGGCAGAACCAGCGTCCACCTCAGCAGTAGCAGCAGTTCCAAAGGCAGTATCCTCAGCACCAATATCAGAATCGTCAGAACAATCAGTCAGGAGGAGGTCAGTTCTAGAGGAAGAATCAGCAGGCACCTTGTCTTCCTGCCCCAGCAAACCAGCAGAATAATCAAGCAGCACCAGCTCAGGTTGGAAACAGAGCATGTTTCCACTGTGGAGAGCAAGGCCATTGGGTGATGCAATGCCCGAAGAAGGCAGCCCAGCAGCAATCAGGCCCCAATGCCCGAGCAAAGCAGAATGTGTCTCAGCCTGGAGCAGGCAACCGCTCTCAGCCACGCTATAATCATGGGAGACTGAACCACTTGGAGGCTGAAGCAGTTTAGGAGACCCCCGGCATGATAGTAGGTATGTTTCCAGTCGACTCCCATATTGCAGAAGTGTTATTTGATACTGGAGCAACACATTCTTTCATTACTGCATCATGGGTAGAAGCACATAATCTTCCAATTACTACCATGTCAACCCCCATTCAAATTGACTCAGCCGGTGGTAGAATTCGAGCCGATAGCATTTGTTTGAATATAAGTGTGGAAATAAGGGGGATAGCGTTTCCCGCTAACCTCATAGTAATGGGTACTCAGGGAATAGATGTCATCCTAGGGATGAATTGGTTAGATAAGTATCAGGCAGTTATCAGTTGTGATAAGGGGATGATCAAGTTGGTGTCCCCACTAGGGGAGGAAGTGGTGACCGAGTTAGTCCCGCTTGAGCCACGAAAAGGAAGTTGTTATCAGATGGCTGTCGATGGCAGTGAAGCAGACCCAATTGAGAGTATCAATGTTGTGTCCGAGTTCCCAGATGTGTTTCCAAAGGACCTACCAGGTATGCCACCAGAGCAGAAAGTTGAATTTGCCATAGAGCTTCTTCCTGGAACCGCCCCTATCTTTAAGAGAGCTTACAGAATATCCGGACCAGAGTTGGTTGAACTTAAGATGCAGATTGATGAGCTGTCAGAGAAAGGTTACATTCGGCCAAGCACCTCGCCTTGGGCTGCCCCTGTCCTATTTGTGGAAAAGAAAGATGGCACCAAAAGGATGTGTATCGATTATCGAGCTCTGAATGAGGTCACGATCAAGAACAAGTACCCCTTGCCCAGAATAGAAGATCTGTTCGACCAGTTGAGAGGAGCCAGTGTGTTCTCCAAGATAGATCTGAGGTCAGGTTATCATCAGCTCCAGATCCGACCTTCAGACATTCCGAAGACGGCATTCATTACGAAGTATGGGTTGTATGAGTTCACTGTGATGTCTTTTGGTCTAACAAATGCATCGGCCTTCTTCATGAACTTGATGAACAGTGTATTCATGGATTATCTTGATAAGTTTGTGGTGGTATTTATTGATGATATTCTGATATATTCTCAAAGCGAAGAAGAGCATGCAAGTCATTTGAGGATGGTATTGCAGAGGTTGTGAGAGCACCAGCTGTATGCAAAGTTGAGCAAGTGTGAGTTCCGGATCAGTGAAGTCCTGTTCTTGGGTCATATAATCAACAAAGAGGGATTGGCCGTGGATCCAAAGAAAGTTGCAGACATTCTGAACTGGAAAGCGCCAATAGATGCTCGAGGAATCAAGAGCTTTATTGGAATGGCCGGATATTATCGGCGATTCATTGAAGGGTTTTCGAAGATTGCGAAACCAATGACAGCTTTGCTAGGCAACAAGGTTGAGTTCAAGTGGACCCAGAAATGTCAAGAGGCCTTTGAAGCACTGAAAGAGAAGTTGACTACCGCGCCTGTCTTAGTCTTGCCTGATGTGCACAAGCCCTTCTCGGTGTATTGCGATGCTTGTTACACTGGTTTGGGATGCGTGTTGATGCAAGAGGGAAGAGTTGTGGCTTACTCGTCCCGACATCTGAAGGTTCATGAGCAGAATTATCCAATCCACGACCTAGAGTTGGCAGCAGTGGTTCACGCATTGAAGACATGGAGACACTATCTGTATGGACAGAAATGTGATGTTTACATAGACCACAAGAGTCTGAAGTACATATTCACTCAGTCAGAGCTGAATATGAGGCAACGAAGATGGTTAGAGCTGATCAAAGACTATGAGTTGGAGATTCACTACCATCCAGGCAAAGCGAACATAGTGGCAGATGCTTTGACTAGGAAGAGTCAGGTCAATCTGATGGTCGCTCGTCCGATGCCTTATGAGTTGGCCAAAGAGTTTGACAGGTTAAGTCTCGAATTTCTAAATAATTCGAGAGCAGTCACAATTGAGTTGGAACCTACCCTGGAGCAGGAAATCAAAGAAGCGCAGAAGAATGATGAGAAGATCAGTGAGATCCGGCGACTGATTCTGGAAGGCAAAGGCAAAGATTTTCGGGAGGATGCAGAAGGTGTGATATGGTTCAAAGACCGCTTGTGCGTTCCCAATGTACAGTCTATTCGAGAATTGATTCTCAAGGAAGCTCATGAGACAACTTATTCGATTCACCCTGGTAGCGAGAAGATGTATCAGGATCTGAAGAAGAAATTCTGGTGGTACGGAATGAAGAGGGAAATCGTAGAGCATGTGGCTATGTGTGATAGTTGTCGGCGGATCAAGGCAGAGCACCAGAGACCAGCTGGATCGTTGCAACCGTTGCAAATTCCTCAGTGGAAATGGGATGAAATCGGTATGGACTTCATAGTCGGATTGCCTCGCACTCGAGCCGGCTACGATTCCATTTGGGTAGTGGTGGACCGCTTAACCAAGTCAGCCCACTTCATACCAGTCAAGACCAACTATAGTAGTGCAGTATTGGCAGAATTGTACATGTCTCGGATCGTTTGTCTTCATGGTGTGCCAAAGAAGATAGTGTTAGATAGAGGAACACAGTTCACCTCTCATTTTTGGCAGCAGTTGCATGAAGCCTTGGGCACACATCTGAATTTCAGTTCAGCTTATCATCCGCAGACAGATGATCAGACTGAAAGAACCAATCAAATCCTTGAAGACATGTTGAGAGCATGTGTGTTGCAAGATCAGTCCGGATGGGATAAGAAGTTGCCTTATGCAGAGTTCTCCTATAACAACAGTTACCGGGCCAGCTTGAAGATGTCACCATTTCAAACGCTCTATGGAAGGAGTTGTAGAACTCCGTTGCAATGGGATCAGCCTGGAGAAAAGCAAGTGTTTAGGCCAGACGTTTTGCTTGAATCTGAGGAGAACATCAAGAAGGTTCAAGAGAACCTAAAGATAGCGCAATCAAGGCAGCGAAGCTATGCAGACACAAGAAGAAGAGAGCTGAGTTTCGAGGTTGGAGATTTTGTCTATCTAAAAGTGTCACTGATCAGAGGAGTCAGAAGATTCAGAGTCAAAGGCAAGTTGGCACCCCGCTACATCGGTCCGTATCAAATCCTCGCAAGGCGTGGAGAAGTGGCCTATCAGCTCAGTTTGCCAGAAGGTTTGTCCGCAGTGCATGATGTCTTTCATGTGTCTTAGTTGAAGAAGTGTTTGCGTGTGCCAGAAGAGCAGTTGCCAGTGGAAGGTCTTGAAGTCCAGGAGGACTTGACCTACACAGAGAAACCAGCGCAGATCCTTGAGACGGCAGATAGAGTCACCCGAAGGAAGACCATCAAAATGTGCAAAGTCAGATGGAACCACCACTCTGAGGAAGAAGTAACCTAGGAGCATGAAGATGATTTGATGGCTAAATACCCTAAGCTCTTTGCTAGCCAACCCTGAATCTCGAGGGCGAGATTCTTTTAAGGGGGATAGGTTTGTAACGCCCTGAATTTGGGGGTAGAATTTTTTCTCCTTTTCTCTCACCAAATTCGGGCATTACTCTCTTTTCTCTTTCCCCGTTTCGCTCCTTCCTCCCAATTTCAAACCAGTATAGTGACAGGTGTCCGTGTCGTGTATGAACAAAACCTAAGCGTCATGGGTGTTGCATCATGCCGAAGCACATTTCTTTGTCTGATGTTGCGTGTTCGTCTCGTTCCGTCTCGGTTTTCGGTTCGCGATTGGATTCTGTTTGATAGTCGTGCGTGTCGTAGGTTTCGACCCGTAGAGTGGCTCGGCCCAACCCACCCGGCCCGGCCCTGCGCACCCCTGGCGCCCCACCCCCCCCCCCCCCATGTGCCCCCTCCTCTCCTCTCTCTCTCTCATTTGGATTTCCCGCGCAGCAACCTCTCTTCCCCGTCTCTCTCTCTCTCCCCGTGGTGCCCTAGGGTTTGGAGTCGAGATCGCCGGAGTTGGATCCCGAGGTGAGCCCCTCCCCTACCCTCTCCTCTCCCTCTCCCTCTCCCTCTCCCTCCTCTCTCCCCTTGCGCGCGCTCCCCCTTCTCTACCCTGCGCGCGCGCGTCCCTGCGCGGCGGCGCGCCCTGCTCCCCCCCGCGGCGGCGCTCGGCCGGCCCCTCTCCCCCCGCCCGCGGCGGCGCTCGGCCCTTCCCCTTCCCTCCCCGGCGCGGGCGCGGCTCGGCGCGCGGCCCCGGCGCGGGCGTGGCGCGGCGCGGCCCCCGGCGTGGCGGTTCGGCCCCTGCGCACGGCGTCCCGGCCCCCGGCGCGACTCGCGTAGCCCGTTTACCCCCTAACGCGTTCCCACGTGCGCAAACCCATGCGCGCGGTGATTATTTTCGGTGGTAGTTAATTTCAAACTCTGTTAGTTAGTGTGCTGTGTCGCGCGCTTCGTCGCGCGACGATTCAATTCAAGTTCGTATCTATCAACGTGTTGCGTCGTGCGCTTCATCGCGCGACGATTCAATTTAAATTTGTGTTTATTAATGTGCTGCGTCACGCACTTCATCGCGCGACGATTCTTTTAGTTTATATTCATAAAAGTGTTGTGTCGCCGCTTCGTCGCGCGACGATCTATTTTAATTTCAGGTTGTTTAATGTGTAATGTCGCGCATGTATTCACGCGACGTTCCACTTTAAACTCAGTTCAGTTGACGTATGCCGTCGTGCGTTTCATCGTGCGAAACTTAACGTCTCTTTATAATTAATGCAAAGTGTCTCGTTGTGCGCTCGGTCGCGCGACGAGTCGTTGATTTCTTAATTCGATTTAGAGTGCTATTTCGCGCGTCTCGCCGCGCGACAATCCTTTTAATTTATCTTCATCTGCTTATAATGATTAGACATGAAACATGACTTTACTTTATGCTAAACGTAGTGTCTACATTAATGCCTTTCACTTGAGCGAGTGGTTTAATTCATAATAATGTAACGTGATCGTTTCTCGACTGTCTTTTCCTCTTTCTCTCTTAACCGTAATTGCGAGCCCGCGTGGAACGTCTGTTTACTTACTGCATTCTATTGTATGGTGTACTGTTCTTTTGTATTAAATATGTGGATGTATGTATGTTTGCGCACGCATAGAGAACGATCCGGTCGGAGAGCTCGAAGAACTCGCAGGAGAAGCCCCTGAGCAGCAGTCGGTTGGTGGAGGCAAGTGTCCCTTGACCTATCTCTGTCCTATGCATTCTTTAATTCACCTCCCTCATTACACAGTTATACCCAAGGATCGACTAGTTTTTGTTATCCATATCCTTGTTTACCTATTTGGGTCGGATTATTATTGCTTAGTCTATTGCTATTGCTCAACTCTAATCAATGAACATGATGAGAATTATCTATGATACGCTGTTTTCCCTCTTATTTATGATATCATACTTGTGGCATTTAAGGGGACTCGAGCGGTTTCTCGAGTGCCTCTCCGTAAGGACCTGTTCGTTGGATGACCGCCTGGGAAAATAGTGCAACCATGAGGGTGGAATGGGCGCCCTTAGCTGAATAATTAGAGGATCCGGGGTGTAGTTCGCTTAGCCGTCGTGCCGTCAATGGGGCTCGGTGTATGCGGCTCGCTCTGCCAAGTTTGGTTCGCCCCTTGGGGAGGAGTGCGGTATATTTAAGAAACCTAACGGGCGGCTACAGCCTTGGGGAATCTTTGTAAAGGCTACGTAGTGATGCCCTGCTGGACCACCTAGGTAGTGGTCAATGGGGAGTAGCTCTCTCCGGGCAGAAAGGGAATCACGGCTTGTGGGTAAAGTGCACAACCTCTGTAGATTGTATGAAAAACTGATATATCAGCCGTGCTCACGGTTATGAGCGGCCAAAGGAGCTCCAGTGATTAGTGGTACTTGATCAGAGATGTTCGGATTTGCAGGTGGCAATGAGATCGATGGTTTCTGGTATTGACTATGGTAATGGTAAGTGGTATTCTTTCCATTTGGAAAGAGTACGTTTGGGTTAATAACGTGGGTTAACTCTAAAACTTGGCTTTCTCTACTAGTAATAACGAATCTGACCAACTAAAAGCAACTGCTTGACTTACCACCACATAAAGCTAGTCCACTACAGCCAAACAGGATACTTGCTGAGTATGTTGATGTGTACTCACCCTTGCTCTACACACCAACCCCCCCATCCCCAGGTTGTCAGCATTGCAACCACTGCTCAGGAGAAGATGAAGCCGTGGAAGGAGACTTCCAGGAGTTCCAAGACTACAACGAGTTCTAGGCGTGGGTTAGTGGCAACCCTCAGTCGGCTGCCTGTGAAGGCCGCATTTATCTACGTTTCTTTTCCGCACTTTGATTTATTGTAAAGACTATGTGGATGTCTCAGACATATGATGTAATCGACTATTTTCGTTTTTAATACTATTTGAGCACTGTGTGATGATGTCTATGTTATGTAACTGTCATGTACGTGAATTGCTGATCCTGGCACATACATGGTTCGCATTCGGTTTGCCTTCTAAAACCGGGTGTGACAGAGGGTGGGCGTGGTGAAGAGCGATTCGGATTAAAAGGTCGGATCACCAACCTTTGTCTTTTCTCAGGCCCCTGATTGGGCCGGTCACCTCCATAGCCCTTCGATTTTCTGGGCCTGCATATTTGGCTTCGACTGACAGTGCCGTGCTGACAGCCTGACTATAAGTGAGGTCGAGACAAGTGGCCATTTTTCGCTGCAACCGGTCACTAAGGCCGCTCATAAAACAGTTTTTCTTCTTCAGGTCAGTGTTGACCTGATCGATGGCATACTGAGACAGGTGGTTGAACTTGTTGAGATATTGCGTGACAGTATCTCCACCTTGTTTGAGCTTCATAAATTTTCCTGTTTCATGTGGAGCACTCCTTCAGGAATATAGTTCTCCCAAAAGCCAATTTGAATTCGTCCCAAGTGACTTGATGGCCAACTGGTTGAATAGCCACATAATTTGCCCACCAGGTACTGGCAGGGCCTCATAACTGTTGTGCCGCAAATAAGGGCTTTTGAGTCTCCGTGCATCGGAGAAGCCTGAACTTTTGTTCTATAACCCGGATCCACTCATCCGCTTCAAGAGGATCTTCAGCCTTGACAAGAAATGGGGGATGTGTTTCGGAGAAATCCAAATATGAAGTTTTGCGGGGTCCTTGCGGATAGGCTCGCCTGCCTTGCTGTTGCATTTGCTGTCCTGCCATTTCCCGAAGGAAGCAGGTGTTGTCGGCCGTGGCATTAACTAAGGCAGCGATGGCCTCAGCTAATGTTGGAGGTACTGGGTGCGGGTTAGGAGTTGCTTCCCTCCCATAGTGGTTCCTGCACCATCTTGTGCATGAGTTTTGGACGGCATCTGAGGCAAAGAACATTTGGAAAATATAATATGCCAAAGCAAACCACCCATTTTACATTACTAAAAAGGGTAATGATACAGACTCGAATTTACAACAGGATTACATTACCTATTACACATTAACACTATGTCTACACTACACTACTCTAGCTTCTTATCACTTTTGGTAGCTTCACTGTCGGGCGTAGGAGACCATTCATCAACCAGCTTCACAGAGGGAGGAGGCCTAAAAAGGTCCAGTTCACCACCAAGTGCTTCTCCCGCTACTCCAGAAGGTCCGGCTTCCATTCCGACAGGATCCGCAGGTATGTTAGGGTGCAGTTGTGAATACAATACATGAACCTCCTCATGTAGCATATTATAGTACACCTACAAGTTGTCCACAGCTGTGCTAAGCTCCTCCACGCGGGCTCGAGCTTTGGCTTTCTTGGCCCAAGCAAGTGAATGAGAGTTAATAGCCCAATCGAGCGCTAAATCTCGTTCAGCAAGTTGGTCTTGCAAGTGTCGGATGTCAGTTCTTAACTCGTTTATTCGCTGACCATCCTCAACCCACACATTGTTCCTGTGGCGGAGCTCTGATCGAAGCCGTTCTACCTGAGCTTCCAGATCTCTGATGGGATCATTGCTACCATTACTACTATCCTCCTGCCTTGGGGCTAGTTGATGGCGAGGCACGCCAATTGGCCCAGTAGACTTGCATGCAGTTTTCCTTATGCGCGGCGGCATATCTCCATGAGGGGTAAAATCTTATTAATACAGTTTTTAGCATGATGCATGTGTAATTACAGAATCAACCTTAGTTGATTCACAACCCTTCTATACATTGCACTCTACTATCTGGTCTTTAAGTACAGAAGGTAGTTAGATAAGAAGGAAAGAAATTTTCTAGAAAAGTCTTTGAAAATTCTTTTTTAAAATGTCTCATAACATCTGGAAAGATGGGCTTCGCTCCGATACCAGCCTGTGGCAGAACCTCCCAAGTTATTGGGCCCACATGCACCTGTCCTTGTCTCGAAGACCTCAGACAGCTATGCATGTGCACCAGATAACTTTACAGGATTCATCCGATTGCCCCAAGGACATCGGATAAACCACTTACAACCAAGATCATGAGATTAAGTAACACAAATCACACACACCAATATTTTTGCAGCGGAAATCTTATTACCAAATTTTACAAGTTACAAAAATTTTACATTATATTTATCGGAGTGATTACAAAAGTATAAGTTTGAAATACATGCTAGCTCAAGTGACCATCCTCAATAAGAAGTATAGAAGAGTTATTGAGACTTATAAGAAGGCCGAGCCCACCGGCACTTAACACCATCATGGCCATGATGGATCCACCATCAAGTTTTATCTTTGAAAACATCCCACCCATTTTAAAGCATCATCTTTTGTCAAACAAAACATTTTGTTTTTCTAGAGAAATGCTAAGCATAAGAAAAACCTTTTTGTAAACAGGGTATTAAGGAGAAGTAATCAAATCCAAGGAAGGAAATGCAGCAACTGGTTTAACACACAACTCCTATTACCTAATGCATCAAGTAAGTGAGAAAGATTTTAAAATAACAAGGTGTGGAAAATGCACCGGGGCTTGCCTTGTGTGATAGGTGAATCAGGCTTTGCTCCACAGATATCAAAATAAAAGCAGTTTCCTGCCTGAGGTTCTTCAGGTGGTGGTGGTGGTGTAGTCCTCGCTTCTTCGACCTTTATTTCCTCTTCGTTCTCTAGATATAGCCATATATAATCATGAATTCTCATGTAATGCTCATGAAAATGCAAAGATAATAAAAGTTTAATATCTAATGTCTTGAATATAACTTTCCTTCACGGATCTCCGAGAAACAAGGGTTTCCGGAGTCTAAAGTGAAGTTCATACGGCACGGGGGCTAGGGTTTTGGGTTCTAAGCACCAAACATGGTCCAAATCATGCCAAACGTTACCCAAGGCTTCTAAATATTATTTAAAGTTTACCTAAAAAGTTTGGTGAATTTTGGAATTATTAATTATTCTCTAAAATTCCAGAAGTATTGATTTTGGCTATTTTAAATGCCCCAAAATTCCTTATTAAAACTAAAAATCATGAAACTATTTTTATTAAATACTATAAGAAATTAGAAGTCTAACAAAATTGGTCTGGTATTTTTAGCATTTTTCTGTAATTTTCTAGAATTTCTTTAGCTCTAGTAGAAAAGGAAAAAGAAAAAGACTCTACAGTGCTGGGCTGAAATTGGCCCAAGCCGACCCATTTACTGGCGAAAACGCGCCCACGCACGCCCTCGCTGGCGGCTTTGTAGAAATGCCCCTATCGTTTTGATTAACTGGAAAAGGGTCACAACGCTATTCCCATGTCTCACTGACACATTACAAAAACACCCCCGCATTTCTAATTCTTCACAGTCCGAGGTCCACGACGGCGGCCAGCGCGGAACCGAACTCCGGCGAGCCTACACCGGTCGATTTACGCAACGACCGGTGCTCTACTTTGGCAGAGACCAAATTCAAGTCCTAACGAGAGTTTCCCCTCAGCTAATTTCACTAATGGCGCACTAACACGCCCTGTCCACGGTGACCGTGTGATCAACGGACATTCTAATGTGTTCCCGGCGATCTAAGGTAGCTTAGCTCAATTGCGTTGGTCGAGGAGTATCAGTAGCAAGTAAGGGAGATGAAACAAGAAAGCAGAGGGCAAGATCGGACCTGAACCGTGCTGGCCACGGCGAGGTTATACCGCTCGGTGTTCTGGGTTGATTTGGGGGAATCCCAAATTGGGGAGTTCTAGGGGATGATTCGAGGCACGAGTTGCTTCACTGGTTGCACAATTACATAGCAGAGCAGGCGAGGTCGGCAATTTATAGGCTCCCACAGTGGTGGCGTCAAATTTTGTGAAGATATGCTGGCGGCCGGAGAGGGAGAAGGTTACTGGCGCGGTGATTTGTGGCTTACTACCGTGGCAAGCTCCACTACAAAATGACCATCCCTTTAACAATGCATATATGTGTTGGTACAAGCCTATATAAGCGTTGCTAGGGTTTATACCAACACATAATTATGTGTTGCCTATACTGCCGTTGCTAGGGGCTACTGCAACACTTATACATCTGTTGGTAAGTCATATATATAAACGTTGGTAAACTGCAACAGATTTTTATAAGATACAACAACGCTTATATGTGTTGGTGCCGTCCATGACCAACTAGTCATCTATAAGATACAACAACGCTTATATGTGTTGGTGCCACCCATGACCAACTAGTCATCATAGGATGCTACAACGTTTAGATTCGAGTTGTGAAAACATTTTTATGTGTTGCAAGAAATAAACCAATAAAAAATATTTGAATATTTTATTTTGAGGTTAAAAGTACAACAGGCTGAAACAATGCACATTTGATATTTCTAGAATCATCCACACACACATGGCAAATAAGCAAACAATAATATGAAATAAAAATCAATAGTTGCATTACAAGAAGTTGATCCATAGTTTCATATATAATATATGTTTGAGTGGTAGGATAAAAACATATTTACATATGACTCATAGTCGTCGGTAATCTAGATCCAAATAAAACAATAAATATGCAGTAAGCCCTTGCATCTTCATAGTGTTCTAGGTTCATAACTGAAAAAAAGAAGCCCAGAAAATATAATAGGTTAATATATATACCAAATGAAAGAAATAAGTAATGCAAAGTAGAGAAGTGATGTGCAAATATTACCTTTCAAAGAAGGGAAAATGAAACATGTTATAGCACATCGACAAATAGTTTGCTCGAACTTGCTTCCAAAATCATTCATTTCATTTTTTATGTTTCATACAATGTATGTGGTATCAGGAATTTTGGATTTATTTCCAGCCACGATGGTGGATTTATAAGGTGAAAAAATAGTAGCCTCAGTTTGTATTACTACAGAAAACCAATCCCTAGAAAGCACATGAAAATAAAAGGAGAAAATTACACATACCAATGCATCAATTATAATTTAAATTGATGGTTAAATCTGCTGACAAACTCAAAACTGACATATAAAACTGTTCCAGCATCTTATGACACAAAATAAGTGATGGAAACTTGGAAAGAAATAAACAGACCTGAGAACTGATCTTCTCTGCTCTCTGAGTCGTCACAGCTCACCATGGGATGATAGAAATTCTTGGCTTGATCAAGCACATGGAAATGAAGATGGCAATGGCAAAGATTACAATCCTTCGAGTATGTAGATAATAGGATTTAGAGACTATGATTGACAAGGTTACCTGGTCCATTGGATCAAGCAAAGAATTAATCTTAGAATTCACTATTACACCACCATACTCATCATCCATGTTTCTAGGGTCACTTTTTTGATTGGTGTCCCCTCCCCCACATCACTCAACTAGTCTGTCGAATCACTTAAAGAAACTAGTTGTTCGGGGTCACGTTTAAAGTTATACAGTTTTGATGCAAGATCATTGGTACCAGTCTAAACACCTAGACATTTTGCTCTTTCTTCTATCGCAGATATAATAGGTGGGTAGTGTTTATTACTCAGTTCTTGCAATATTGTTTCATTTACGGATTGGTATCCCACGCGAGATGTCAAGACAAGCTGGCTGCTGTCAAAAGTGCAACAAGATAAAATCCGCAAAAGGGCAACTGCATCACCAGCATCTTTTGTAGTCACAAGAGCAGGGCCTGCAATTAACACAAGCATGAGTCTACAAACATTCTCAGAAGAGCAGGGCCTGCAATCACCAGCATCTTTACATTGGGTCCCTCCCCTGATGTATCTTTAAATCCTATTATAGAACACAAGAAGGAAAATGGACTAAAAGAATGACAAACCTTCAGAAAACTTCATTTCAAGGCTTCAAGCATATCCTAACTTGTCTTGTTTCTTGCATTTTATCGCACTAACCAAGCAAGATGGATAAAATAAAACTTTTTGCACTGATCATTTCCAAAAACCTCAAACAAATAGTATTTCGTAAGTCAGAGACAAAATACAACTCATGTTAAAAGGTGAGCTCAATGAAGTTCAAAATATTTATACCGCAAATGTGAAGGAAAAGGGTAGGTTAAACAAAATTAGTCCAAAATTATGATTCCAGTACTTATAAGAATACAGTTATAATTTCCAATGTATTAGGAGTTATAATTTTGCATAAAATGGGTGCTCTTCATGATGCCACAAACAAAACAGACACCAATAATCAGGCAATACCGTAAAATAAATAGTAGTAGACTTACCCTCTTTGTGGCCTCTGCTTGGCACTCTCGTTCATATTACTGTTTAAGGTATTTTATTCTTTGTGATTTGTAGTGATGACAACATTAATGAGTTCTTGATGAACATGGGCACTTTGTGTTGTGCATATGCCATCTTCGGATAGCAGATGAACTTCTGATGAAGATGTGCCTGAACATATCTGTTCTTCCTGCCATGCATTTTACCATAATATGTTTCTTTGAAATATGTTAATAAGTGCAATGAAAAGATTTTATGGCTGCTTTGCTCCTTAAAATGGTGCCTCTGCCATGAACGGTTGTTTTTAAAATAAATGCTATGATTAACTACCTTCTTGCCATCATCTTTAAAGATTGTCAGATTCCCGTATAAGCATCTGTTGCAGCAGCTGCAACGAACAAGCCATATACTGCTTGTTATCAAGTTTTTTGTTTCTCCAAAATATACCATGTGATCATTCTTGCAATGGTTTATGTTTAGTATTTTGTTGCCTTAATCTTGGATTCCTTGCAAACTTACAATGGTGGTTCTTTTGTACATGTTGAACAAGTATTCCTAAACTGTACTGTATATAAGGTAAGATTGAATGTTCGTATTCTGTTTTCTTCATGGTATCTGGTATTTTTGTATTATAATTGATTATCTATATGTTTGCTAAAACTTGAGTTGTTGGGAGTTCTGTACAAAGGAATCTGGTCTATATTTATGGTCATCTACATGCCACTTCCAGTCCATTCTAACAATATTTTTTGAGTTTTTGAGTGATTTCTTTCATGGCTTGGAGTAAGAAATACAGTTTATTACAAAAATCATCTTCAGGATGAAGATATCGAATACCTTGTGTAACCAATCGCTCAGCCTCAAGCCAGTACTGTTGGAAATGAATTAGATGGATCTGACCCTGATGATATTGATGAAGACAGAGAAGAAGTCAACGATGATGATGAGGGGACCATAGCTTAGCCTTCATCCTCGCACAGAACCAAGCGGAAGAGAGATGATCCCTCGCTAGACCCCACTACCAATCAAGAATTACGAGGATCCCCTTCGTTGTGTTGGTCGCTGACCGGGAGGCAAAAACGTAGAGGGAATAAGCGACAGACAGGCACGACGAGGCATACCTGGGACGGTCTGGACACGGATAGCTCGTGGTAACTCCTGCGGAGGCTTCCAGCAAGACTGAGGAAGAGTAGGCGGAGTGAATAAGGAGGCATCACGGTGCGCGGTGGAGGCGCTCATGGCCCGCACAACGAGGACGGTGGTGGTGGTGATGGAGAACCACACCTGCCCCAGGCCCACATCGACGGCCTCACGGACCATGAGTCCAACAACCTCGATGCCTCCAACCCCAACTCCCTAGAGATCTTTAGTGCCGCAGCCATGGCACTCGTGGCACGCACATTAACCCGGCGGGAGGAGAGTCGTGGCTACGCACACGGGTTATTGCCAGACGGAGCGCGCTGGCGGCTTGAGCGAGGCCGCCGGCTTCCACGCGATGCCCTGCTCATCCGGTGGAGGCGGCTGCGAGCTGAGAGATTAGGGATTAGGGCTAGGTAAGGGAGGCGATGAGGGAGAGGGGAGGAAGTCGGGTAGGTGTGTAGCGACTTGCGAGCGAGCGTCGCGTGGAGGGGAGACATACAAAAAGTATATTTAGCATGTTTTTGGCACATAAATAGAGATATATAATAAATATTTTAATAAGTGCAACATAGTGACAACAAGATACAATAATTTTTTAATAAATAAAACGATACAAAGTGGACTAAAAGATTTTGTATCACTGTTCAATTTCTTACTTTACATTTTTTTTTTGCGTAATTTAGCATCCCAACTACTATGCTTTAGTTAAAAATAAAAAACACAATTGCAAAATTGCTTAAGTACCAAAATTAATCTACAGATACGGTTTTCAATGCAGGTAAACGTTACAAGCATTCTAGTTACTCTCTGCATACGATTGTAACACATGGTAAATGTTGATATGATCGTATTTACTCTACGCATACGGTTTGCAACGCATGTTAAACGTTGCCAGTATCATTGTAATTCAACGGATGTAGGTTGCAACGCATAACAAGCGTTGGACCTAATCACTTCCAACACATATAACTATACGTTGCCAGGTATATGTTGCTATAGGGGGGTTTGTTTTGTAGTGCTCCCCGGCGATCACCTGGCATGCACGATGTGATTCACTACGACGTGGTCAAGCACTTTAGCACGTGGCACACGGCGGTAATCGACCAACGGCGGCGAGGTCTATACGACCGATCGATGAGCAAGTGTGTACTGCGAGCTTAGCTGTGATCGAGCCCGAGTTGATCCAGGAGCCAAGATCTTTACTCGCCCACGGTTATCCGCAAGTCATGACGCACGAATCACAGCGACCGGTGTGAATCGCGGCGCGACGGTCACCGGTGGCGGAGGGGGCGAATCTGCGATCTGTTTCAGTTTACTGTACCATGGGAATGTTCTACAGTTAGCATGACAGTAAATGTTTAGGACGAATTTCTTCCCAATTCTCCATGCCAACAAGACCAATGCTCTAGAGCAAAATTGTAGCCTAATGATCTAGCTACAAACTTACTATAGCAACCATAGCCAAACACTGACTGGATTATGGTCGAATCTAAGTCCAAAGACTGCCCAATCACACTATCAGCCTGAAATCAGACCTAAGACAGTCTGACAGCCCATCTTTGGGCTTAATTATCTCAAAATATTTCATGGCACCAAGGTATAATTCCTATAGCAAAGTTGTCCTCCTTTTATAGCTCTACAAACTTGATGTGTTGACCTAGGGCAAAACCTTAATAATTTGGAAGGTATAGGGCTTCAAAGTTGGCCCTATACCACTGCAATTCAGACTTAGCGCATGGAGCCCAAATGTGGCTTTTTGCAAATAGGCCCAAAACTTAGGGTTTCATTTGCAAATTTCCAAATATGTGAACCATATGACCTAAGGTACCCTAATTTCATGGTTTTTGCACTTAGGTCCAAAAATGTGTACATTTTGCATACAACCCCCTAGGGTTTCAGTTCAAGGTTTCTCAGGGGTCCGTTTAGGGTTTTTGGTGCTTCTAGGGTGTGGATGCTACTTAAGTCCATCCATGGTGATATTTTATGATCATTTCTACTAGGTTTTGAATTTTTCTCTTAGTTAAGCTTTGTTTATTCTTTTGAGCCTAGTTTAGGGTTAAGCACTGCATCCTAGGGTTTCACCCCTGAAATATCACATCAATACAACTTTGTTTGAAATTTTTGCCTAGTGAATGCACTCTAGGTGTGACAAACACATGATATGCCAATGCTTATGATGTCATGCTCAAGTTTTAGTGGTAGTAACACCAGGGGTGTTACAGCCGTGGCTGGGGAAGGCCCTTCGCGGGAGGCTGCCTCGGCCATTAAGAAGAGGAAAATAGGTACTGCAGTTGGGGGTTGGGTGTCTCTAATCGTTTTGCTGTGGAGTTGATGGGGACTTGTGCGACCCTCGGGGGAAGGATGTCTTCGCCCAAGCTCCAGGAGTCCTCGGCGCAAATGTTGAAGGTTACCGGGGGTCGATGGCCAAGGAACGTTGCGGTTCCCTCGGCGGCCGGAGAGGACATATTTATGTCTCATTTGGCCCGTGAGATGAAGATTTTTCCTTATGGACGGAATATTGCTGCTATTCTATCGGCAGTGATGGACAAGGATCGTCAAGATGCGGCGCGGAAGCGCCGGGCGTTCACTAGGGTCGGGGACCCTAGTCGCGAGGTGAAGAGGGCGCGGGGAGGCGTGAAGTCCACCGCCCCTGGCAACACCAAACCATGACCGGCTACGAAGCCGGCTGTCCCCGAGCCCAGCAAGTCTTCGGTGGGTGCAAGGGTTGTTGCTTTCCAGCGTGGGCAAGCCACCCTCGGCTGGGTCCATGAAGGAGCGAAGGCCACCGTCGCTGGTGCGCGCCAATGAGGTAGCGGCGAGTGGTGCCGACTTCGATACGGACATCTGCGTGGAGGATTACCTCTTTGGTGAGTTTTTTTGGGACCGGGTCTTGAACAAGGTTATGGTGCAGGGTCGGATGCGGGGCAGCTGGCTGTTGTCCCGGCTCTGGTGGCAGCCACTTCGCCTACGGCAGCGGTTGGAGCGAAGGGTACTTCGTAGGACCCATGGTCCAAATTCTACGCCAGCGATGAGATTTCGTTGGCTGCCGCCGCTAAAGACATGGCGGGCTCTATGTCCCAGCAGCTGAGGCATGCATCACAGCAGCTGAAGCATGTAAGTCATCTTGGACTTCGTTAGTTCATTGTTTTATGTGGTTGCGAATCTGATGGATTTTTCGTGGCAGGCGACCGCCTTCGCCGACCATGTTGCGTCAGGCACCCTGACTTCGGAGTTCACTGCCGAGAGGCAACAACTCGAGGGCAGGATCGAGCGCCTCCGAGCACAGCATACGGATGCTGTTCAGGACAAGTCAGCTGTGGAAAACAAGAGCCGCAGGCTGACAGAGAGGTTGGTGGCTACGGAGGCCGTGAAGGAGGATCTCAGGCATCAGTTGGCGGAGGAGAGGACGGACGCAAACAGAGCCTATGTTGAGGCGCAGGCTGCACAAGCTGAGGCCAAACTTGCGCGGGTGGAGGCCAGTCTTGCCCGCCAACGCGCCGAGGAGGTGGAGACGAGGCTCGGCGGTCTGCGCGACCGCCTAGACAAAATGGAGGCCTCAATGCGCGTAGAGGTCGAGCGGAGG
The DNA here is from genome assembly GCA_029449295.1 of Zea luxurians. NCBI lineage: Eukaryota > Viridiplantae > Streptophyta > Magnoliopsida > Poales > Poaceae > Zea > Zea luxurians. Next base: position 40,054,828 of record JAOPSE010000006.1, read on the forward strand.
CATACGCAGCTTGTGGATGCGTACCGGGAGCTGGGTGCACGAACCGCTCCCTTCGAAGCTCCCGGTCAGGAGGTGGGCCTCCGCTTCCTTGGGTGGCTACAGGAGGAGCTGGAGGTGCTCCCGACAATTGTGATAGGCCTCATGTCCTTCACCTCCCTCATCACTTGTGAGGGGGCCATGAATGCCTTGTCCCGCGAGGGATGCGGGCACTTCGAGGTGTTCGACCGGTCGAACGAAGGCTTCAAGCGTGGAATCTTCCAGGTCAAGGACCCGGTGCTGAAGCGGTCGGCTGGGGCACTTTTCGATAGGATGTGGGGCCCTCATGGTCGAGAGACTGTTCAGGAGAGGTCCGACCGGGCGATGGATTTGGTAAAGTTGCATCTGTGTGATTATATGTGTGGGTATGTGTGTGTATTTGTGTGGTTGTGGAATAAATGTGCAATTATTGTAGATGGCGCATGATGAAGAGGTTGAGGACCTCGGTGATCTAGACATCACACTGCCCGAGGCGTCGGGGGTGGAGATGGCACCGCCATTCGATGCTGACGAGGGCCCCTTGGTGACCCCCGTGCTGACTGGAGCTGGCGAAGACCCCACGCCGGCCACGACGCCGATGGGTGAGGACGCTTCGAAGGTGGTGGGCGAACCAGCTGCCGAAGACCCAGCGGCGTCAGCCAGGCCTTCGCAGGTGGCGGAATAGGGGCTAGAGCTTTCAGTGTAAACTTTTGTTTTTGTGATACTAAACCTCGGTTGTTGTGCAAGTTCCGACGTTTGGGCCTGCGCAAGCAACCGCTGCTGGCAATACTGATTTTGTGGCGGCCTCAACCGTTGTGCCTGTCGATGATAATTTATTTGGCTCTGGATATGAGTGTTTTGAGTCTAATGGTGAGTCTGGGAGTTTGTTTTCCTGGACGAAGGAGTCCTTGGATGAAGGCTTGGATTATTTTGCTGCGTTAGATGTAGCCGCAGCGGAGTCTTTGCCGCGTGTGGAGGTTGGCGAGGCTGCTGATCTTCCTAGTGCGAGTACTGAGTACAGGCGGTGAAGGGTGGTGTCGAAACACAGTGTGGGTGAGGTTTTGCGAAGTGGTAGGCGCCGTCGTATGGGGATGGAGCGTAGCCGTCTTCAAGTAGACCAGATTTGTAAACGAGAATTGTTGTCCTCGCCGTTTGGGGCAAGCATAGGTGAGGGGGATCTGCGAAATCTTTTTGAGGGTGAGGAGTTGAGGATAATGTTGTTCAATTATAGGGAGATGGTTATCATCCCGAAGGTTGAGCCGATGTAGTATATGGTGCCCTCGCCTTGTGTATGTAACTGTAACTTGTATTGTAATGTGGCCTTTTGGCCGTTTTCGCACGCCTGTGCTGATCTGGCTGCACCCGTGGGTGACTTTTGCGCGGAGTGTAGATTGACGTACTTGGTGCTCTTGTCTGTCGGCAACCTTAGGTGATTTTGGCATGTATTGTTTTTTCGGTGAAAGACTTCGATGGCGTATTTTGTTGTGCCTGTCCGGCTGCACCTGTGAGGGACTTGTTCTCAAGTGCTATGAGTTAAGAACAAGGCAACACAGAAAACGTTAAACGTTAAAGCCCTTCGTCCTTCGAAGCATTATTTCCCTTAGGATATAATGACTTTCGGACGAAGGTAATGAAGGACATACGTTCATCAACATAATATATAGAGATGAAGAAAGAATCGCATAGAACATAAAAGATAATATAAACAGTTATATATATTATCATTATCTCATTCTTATTTTATTACTATGGAAAAATAGAAATGATATCAAATTACAAGTGTACCTTCGACTTGAAAGAAGGTAAAGGTACCAGCATGACGCAAGGATCAATGCCTAGTCAGCGTGAACAGTACGGGGTTCCTGTTCATCTATTTATAGGCATGGGACGCAGCCCATGTGAAATTACATGCATGCCCTTTACATTTGCTAATAAACTCTATAGTAATCCATCGGGGTCTGAATAGCCTTTTCATCTTTAAGTCGGTTTTCCTTTTCTGCTATCACGCCGAAGCTCTCCTGCGCACAGCTTCGGCTTCTCGCTATCCTTCATACTCCTTCTTGTGCTTCTTCACGCTATGGTTTCAACTCAAGTCCGAAGGTACCTGTTCATGCATTATACTTCCAGAAACATCGTTAAATCACGTTTTTGAGGACCTTCGGAAGCCGAAGGCCCCCAACAGTAGCCCCTCACAATATTAATTTGTTAGAATGATAAATTTAGATTGCGACAAGGATGAAGGCTCTGAGCCGAAGGTCCGAAAAAAACACCTTCCCTTTGCTAGAAATAGCAACAGCCACTGACAAGCAGGCCCTCCAGCACGCAACGCACCAGGCGTATAAATAAGAGCATACCACGAGCTCATTTGGCACGCTTTCTTGCCATTTGCTCTTGCTTACTCAATTTTTAGCTCTTGCGCACCAACACTTGCTTGGCTTTTTTAAATTTTTAAGCTTCAGCTTTGAGAGCACTTTCTCAGCATTTTCCAAGATGTCTGAAGATAAGAAAGCTGTCGCTGAATCGAAGCTGAGCCTTTCTGAGGAGATGAATCTTGGCTTATTGAATCAATAGCAAAGACAAATACAGAGAAGATTACTAGGGAGACCTTGGAGGGTTTATTTGAAGACACTGATGATAGTGACAGCTATGATGTGGAAAGCGGCGGGGAAGACTCCGAAGATCGACCCTGGCGACCGAGCCATGCAGTTTTTGGAAAATCAACTATTAAACAAAGCCATCTTAACAACATGAGGGGGAGATACTTTCGGGATATGTTCCATTGTGAGGGTTGATGACGGAGAGAAGACTTGTCCTACTCCAGAGGAAAATGAAGTCGTGATCTTCCGAAGCTTTATCAAGGCTGGGCTTCGGCTCCCTCTGAGCAGCTTCGTAATCGAGGTTTTGAAGATATTCCAGATTTACCTTCACCAAATTACCCCCGAAGCCATTATAAGAATGGGAATCTTCATATGGGCTGTAAGGAGTCAGGGCTTGGAGCCAAATGCAAAAAGTTTCTGTAGTATGCATGAACTGCTATATGAGACGAAGCCCTGGGGTAAAGAACAGTATCATAACAATTTCAGCTGCTATAGCTTCGTCGCCCGTTCTGGTTCAAGCTCTCCAGTACCGACTTTTCGGAAGAGATGGCCCGGAGATTGGACGAAAGAATGGTTCTATGTAAAAATGATTTAAAGCCACGAGAAGACATTAAAGAGATAATCATGCGCCCTATCTAGCAACGCTTCGGGCTCCAGAAACTGAAGGTAGAAATTGATGAAGTGGCCAAAGAATGTCGCAAGGCCTTCGGCTTAGTCTGCTCTTTCATCGGGACAAGGGACTTAGTTCAAGAGCACGTGGCCTACAGGATATGGCCATTGCTAGCAAACTGGGAGATGCCAAAAGAATCCATCAGCAATCCCCACGAAGGTGGTTTGGTTCGACTAAAATATACCTTCAGGTTTAGAGACCAGTTTATCGAGCCAGACGACGACTGGCTGAAAAGCGTCGAAGCTACAAGCGATGATCTGCTTGGGTTGTACTCCAGAGCAGAAGATAACGCATTATCTGCGACCTTCAGGAACCGAAAAAAGAAGAGACTAAATAGAGTTTTTGATGCTCTTGGGTTCATGTACCCTGACTACCGTTACCCGCCCCGGGGGCAAAAAAGAAAAAGTGGAGGTTCCGGGAGAGATGATGCTTCAGCCGCTCCGAGCGAGCCCACGCCGAAGAGGAAAAGGGTGAAGGTCCTTACTCATCGACCACGCTATATTGTACCGGCCATAGTGCCCGAATTTAGCGGTGAGACCTCTTCAGTGACCGCAGGCAAGAAACCTGCGATTACGCAAAAAATTGAAGAACCGTCTGTATCGCCGAAGGCATCATCAGCCAAATCAGATGAGTCGAAGGCCATTAACATTGAAGAGATGAGGGTTGAGAAAACGAGGATATTAGAAGCAACAAGTCCTTCGCAGAGGTGACAATGCCGAAGGCACAAAAGGATCTTTCAACGACTCCCAAGAGGAAGAGAATGTCAACATATTAGATGTGCTAGAAACAATAAAAACTTCAAGCCCTACTCTGAAGAAAACTACCGAAGCTTCGGAAGCACAAATTGAGGCCGAAGCTGCCAAGATCCAAGTCGAGACCGAAGCTGGGCCTTTAGAGCCCGCCAAGGAGAAATCCTTGGAAATCGGAGAAAAGACGGAGAAAGAAGCTGCAGAAGTAATTTTAACTGAAAAAACTGCCACTCCTATTCCCGAAGCATCATCTGAAGCTCCTGATTATATTATACGACATGCTTCGGGAAAAGATTATCTGAGAAAGAAAAGCGAGAGGCTCAATTCTATGCTCAAAGATTGAAATATCCAAAGGGGCACTAGTGTTCAATGACAGTGGGGAAGAAGACTTCTTGTATTGTCTCCCAGACAGCAAAGAGATTTCTGTCTACCGAGAGATGGGTAAGAGCTTCGGGTTCCCGACACTAGAAGATGGGCTCTCAGTGTTATCAAAAGATGAGTTGGCCGACAGCTTGGCATACAATAGTTTAAAGGTGAGAACATGAGATTTTTGTATTCAAAAACAAAATTTTCCATTTGCTTACACTCAATACCGCATTTTTTGCAGGGCCTTATCCTTAGCAACGCCCTCAGGGCGCAAAAAAAGTGCTGAAGATGAAGGGTATACCATAGCCCTAAACAAGATAAAATATTAAACTCATTGTTGAACAAAATAAAAGAAGACGAAGTTGCTTCCAAAGCCCAAGCTAAACCTCAGAAATACGAAATCGAAGATCTTCAGAAACAGCTATTCGAAGCTAAAGAAAAATGTGGTCTTGCAGAGGCTGAATGAGATATTAGTGTATAGTGGAGGAACCACTTACAAAAACAGTTGATGAACTTCGTGCATCCAAGGAGAGGTGCTATGAAAAGTCTATAGAGTGTGTTAAGAAAATAAAAACTAGCTTCGCCAACGTTGGCGCATTCTCCAACGAAGACAACTTCGTGAGGGGTGATCCTGAAGGCCCAATTAATTGGATCAGCAACGAAGCTGAAGCTTTTGAGGAAGTTTTGAGTGGTCGCAGGGATATCTGCGCTTTCTCAGGTGCCAGGGGAATCGCAGCTATTTTAGAGAAGTCAGGCTGCGACCATGTGAAAGCTTTGGCTCAAGCCGAAGCTACTTTATCTATTGAAGATACAAAGATCCCTTGGCCGAAGCAAGCTTAATTGGCGGAAAATTCTTTACTAACATCTAGGAGAATGGCGGCCGAGGGATGGCGCACGAGATGATAAAAAAGAGCGAAAAAGATTCCCATGATTCAAAAGAACCGACGAATGCAGCTGAGAAAGCGGTGGAACTTGAGAGGCGGATAGGTATTGCTTAATAACTTTTTAACTTTATTTACTAATTTTGTGACTTCGGACTTATTTACGTTTTATATCGCAGCTGAACTATCTCCTCCTCCAGAGCCCTTTGAGTCGATGGCCAACCCAGAAGTAGAGGAAGAAGATGAAGTTACTAAAGTGGCCGAAGTTATCTTGGACGAAGCTGTTAATCGATTGTTGAACGAAGCTGCGGAAGCAGTTTTAAAAGAAGAATAGCTTTTATTGTAAAAACATTTTGAATGTAATATTTGCTGAACCAAGTGTATAATACTTTTATAATTTTAAATGTAATATTTGAGCTGCTTGTAACTGAATTCTTTACGATGCATGAAACTTTACGTACATACCGTTTTTGAGCCTTCGGCGAAAAAAACACCTTCCCTTCTTTTCATGCGTTGTGAAGAATATCCATATTTCGTAAAAACATCCAATCTTCGTAAAATCATTATGCTTCGGAAGCAATAGATCTCCTTTTCATTTTAGAGTTTGACAAAGCTATACTTCTTCAATACTTATTTTGTGCCTTGGCACTGCTTCTTCGAAACAATCTCCGAAGATCAACATTGAATCCCCTTCTTGTGTCATTGATGCAATATGATGCATGATGTTATGCTATGAAAAATGATGTAATGGTGTTATGTTATGCAAAATGGTATTTGTGCTGAAGATACACACACATTCCCTCAGTAAAGCACACAATCTTTTTGCCGTTTATTTTTCGGCTTCACCGCTTATTTTTCAGTGTATCAACGCTAACTTTTCACTGTAAGCCTCCCTTAGGAGCTTCTTCGCCTTTTACTTCAGCGGTATTCGCGTTGACTTTTCGCGCTTCGCATTTTACTTTGGCAAAATCAGCGTTTATTTTTCGCTGTAAGCTCTGCATTCCCTTTGGAACGACTTTTGAGCAGAAAACTTACACTGCGCTCCCTTAGGAGCGACTTTTTGTTGCTTCGGGAAACTTACACTGCGCTCCCTTAGGAACGACTTTTTGTTGCTTCGGGAAACTTACACTGCGTTCCCTTAGGAATGACTTTTTGTTGCTGCGAGAAACTTACACTGCGTTCCTTAGAACGACTTTCTATTGCTTCAGCAAAAGTTGTAACATGATTGTGAACCCCACGCTCTCTTGAGAGCAAATTTCGTGCTTCGCCAACTTTTTGGACTCCGTGAGTCTGTAAAAGAGATACATTTCCACTATGGCCAAAACGAAGCTATTACAAGGAATTGAAAACGACAGGAAAAACTTAGGCTTTTAACGATTGTTCTCTATTAACATTTCCTCTATTAACATTTCTAGTAGATGTGCTTCGATTCTGGCACAGTACTGTTGACTGTGCGAGCTTCGGACTCCTCTCTGAAGTCTCGTTGCTGATGAGTGTGCTGGCTCCCTTCTGGCTACTGGCCTCGTTGCAATGGTGGTGGAGGTGGAGGCTGTTGCCAGGATGGCTGAGGTTGGTTTGCCGAAGTAACAGAGGCTGCAGGATGGTTACCCACATACTCTAGAATGTATGGTGAGTGGTACAAAGCAGTATGCATGACTTGCTTCGGCTGGCTCTGTTGGGCTGCAGCTTCTGCTATCTCTTTCTATTTCTGGATGGTGATGTGGCACATCCTGGTAGTGTGGCCCTTGTCCTCACCGCAGAATAGACACTAAATTTTCCTGGGCTGATCCCCAAATCTTCCTCCGAAGCCCCTGGCGCCTCTGCCCCTTGGAGCTGGGGGTCGAGGATAGCTCTGTTGCTGGCCCAAAGCTTGGGAAGAATATTGTGGCCTCTATTGTTGACTTCCCCTGTTGTCATTCTGAGTGGAATGAATTGATCTGACGTGCCTAGGGTGGATTCTCCCTTCGAAGCCCCTGGCCATTTCGGAGAACCTGTAAGCTTCCTCCCTTCTCTATCGAAAATCATTGTCAGCGCGGATGTATTCATCCATCTTCTGAAGCAGTTTCTCCAGGGTTTGAGGGGGTTTCCTAGCGAAGTATTGGGCTGAAGGTCCTGGCCGAAGCCCCTTAATCATGGCCTCAATGACAATTTCATTGGGCACTGTTGGCGCTTGTGCCCTCAGACGCAAGAACCTTCGGACATACGCCTGGAGATATTCCTCTTGATCTTGCGTGCACTGGAACAAGGCTTGAGCGGTAACTGGCTTCGTCTGAAACCCTTGAAAACTGGTAACCAGCATGTCCTTTAGCTTCTGCCATGATGTGATTGTTCCTGGCCGAAGAGAGGAGTACCAAGTTTGTGCAACATTTTTGACTGCCATGATGAAGGATTTCGCCATGACTGCAGTGTTTGCCACCATACGAAGATATAGTTGCTTCATAGCTCATCAGAAACTGCTTCGGATCTGAGTGTCCGTCATACATGGGGAGATGGGCTGGCTTGTAAGACGAGGGCCAGGGCATAGCCTGCAGTTCTGTTGACAGAGGAGAAGCATCATCAAAAGCAAAATTTCCATAATGGAAATCCTCATACCAGTCATCCTTGTTGAAGAAGCCCTCTTGGTGCAGCTCTGTGGTGGGGCCTTCGGTTCTGCTCTTCTTGAGCAAGATAACGCACTTCTTCGGTAGCTTCGTTAATCTGCCTTTGCAGGTCAGCTAACCGAGCTATCTTCTCCTTCTTCTTCTGTACCTGCTGATGAAGCATCTCCATGTTCCTGATTTCTTGGTCCAACTCATCCTCCTGTGGTGTTGGACTAGTGGCCTTCCTCTTCTGGCTTCGGGCCTCTCGAAGAGAAAGGGTCTCCTGGTTCGGGTCCAGCTGCAGAACGGCAGCCCCTGTTGCCGAAGCTTTCTTTGGTGGCATGACGAAGGTCGATGCTTGCTGAAGGTGGTCGAAAAAGGGTTCACCGGAGGTGGGCGCCAATGTTGGGGACTTGTTCTCAAGTGCTATGAGTTAAGAACAAGACAACACAGAAAACGTTAAACGTTAATGCCCTTCGTCCTTCGAAGCATTATTTCCCTTAGGATATAATGACTTTCGGACGAAGGTAATGAAGGACATACCTTTATTAACGTAATATATAGAGATGAAGAAAGAATCGCATAGAACATAAAAGATAATATAAACAGTTATATATATTATCATTATCTCATTCTTATTTTATTACTATGGAAAAATAGAAATGATATCAAATTACAAGTGTACCTTCAACTTGAAAGAAGGTAAAGGTACCAGCGTGACGCAAGGATCAATGCCTAGTCAGCGTGAATAGTACGGGGTTACTGTTCATCTATTTATAGGCACGGGACGCAGCCCATGTGAAATTACATGCATGCCCTTTACATTTGCTAATAACTCTATAGTAATCCATCGGGGTCTGAATAGCCTTTTCATCTTTAAGTCGGTTTTCCTTTTCTGCTATCACGGCGAAGCTCTCCTGCGCACAGCTTCGGCTTCTCGCTATCCTTCGTACTCCTTGTGCTTCTTCACGCTATGGTTTCAACTCAAGTCCGAAGGTACCTGTTCATGCATTATACTTCCAGAAACATCGTTAAATCACGTTTTTGAGGACCTTCGGAAGCCGAAGGCCCCCAACAGCACCCTTGGGCGTCTTTCGCACGGAGCGTCTTTAATAAAAGACTTCGATTAACGCACTTGTTGTGCTGCTCTGGCTACACCCTTAGGCAACTTTTGCACGGAGTGTCTTTTTAACAAAAGACTTTGATTAACGCACTTGTTGTGCTATTCTGAGTGCACCCTTAGGCGACTTTTGCATGGAGTGTCTTTTTAACAAAAGACTTCGATTAACGCACTTGTTGTGCTATTCCGGCTGCACCCTTAGGTGACTTTTGCATGGAGTGTCTTTTTAACAAAAGACTTCAATTATTGCACTTGTTGTGCTATTCCGGCTGCACCCTTAGGCGACTTTTGCACGGTGTGTCTTTTTAATAAAAGACTTCGCTTAACGCATTTGTTGTGCTATTTCGGCTGCACCCTTAGGCGACTTTTGCACGGAGTGTTGCATGCGATGGTAGTCTACGCTACTTGTCGTGGTGACTTTCGCAGTGGTCGAATGCCGAAGACCGTCGATGCGGTCCTTTTCGACACGTTGCGTCTGAGTTTTTGTTTTTGCGGGGGCTTTTGCTGGTATATTACATGGCTCCGCCTCGTTAAAAACCTCACCCCTCGGGAGGAAAAGAGTGCGGGCCGGAATAATATTGTTTGGTGGATTACAAGGGCACGTGGGCCCTGAGGGTTAGACAAAGAATTTGCGGAGATTGTCAATGTTCCAGGAGTGCTCTAAGTCTTCGTCGGAGGGCGTTGCTAGCCTATATGCGTTGTGGGATGCCTTCGTCTTGATGATGAATGGACCCTCCCATTTCGGCTCCAGCTTGCCCCGTGATTCTGTCTGGGTGGTCCGGACGAGTACGAGGTCTCCTTTGTTGAACTCTCTTAGGACGACCGCATTGTCACGCTAGGCCTTGGTTTGAGCTTGGTATTTGTTGAGGGCCTGCAGGGCGAGGATGCAGTCTCCGTCGATGATGTCTTTAGACGTTGGTTCGTCGACGTTGGGGACCGCTGATGTGCTTGTTCGAGGTGACCCATGCTTTATCTTCTGCGGCGTCATGGCCTTCGATCCATATAATAGATAAAAAGGTGTGAATCCGGTTGCCCAGCATCCGGTCGTGTTTAGGGCCTAGACCACTTTAGGTAATTGGTCTGCCCATTTACCCTTCTTGTCGTCGAGAAGTCTTTTCTTGATGGCGGTGAAAATCTTGCCGTTGGCGCGCTCGACGACGCCGTTGGATTGCGGGTGGTATTCCGAGGTGAAGGCAGGCTTGGTGCCGATGGAGAGGCCGAAATCCTTGAAGTCCTGGCTGTCAAACTGTTTGCCGTTGTCGACTGTGAGCTCAGACGGGACTCCAAATCGGCAAACAATGTTTTGCCAGAAAAACTTTTGGGCAGTCTTCGACGTTATTGTTGATACTACCCTAGCCTCGATCCACTTGGTGAAGTACTCGATGGCGACGAAGGTAAATTTGAGGTTCCCTTGAGCCATAGGTAGTGGTCTAACAATATCCAGCCCCCAGCGTTGAAGTGGCCATGTGTCGACGATCAGCTTGGTGAACTGCGAAGGGTTGCTCGAGTGGGGAGAAAACTTCTGGCATGCTTCGCAAGACCTCGTGACTCGATTTGCGATACAGATTATCGCGGCCAGTAAAATCCTTGATGGATTACCTTGGCAGTGAGGGCCCTGGGCCCTGAGTGGGACCCACAAGTTCCGTTATGGACCTCACGTAGGATTTGAGTGCCTTCGGTTTCAGTCACGCATTTTAGCATGGGCTGACTGATCCCTTTTTGTATAGCTTGCCCCCAACTAGTACGAAGTACCGGCTTTGGTGCTTGAGGCGTTTGGCCTCATTGACGTCACTTGGGTGGTAATATCCTTGCAGAAATAGAGTTATTGGGGCCCGCCAATCTTCAGTCATGATGAGGTTGATGATGCGATGGCCTTCGACGTCGTTGGTTACTTGTAAGCCCTCTGGGTTGTGGACGGCTGGTGTGCCAATGAAGTGGTAGAACAAGTCGGAGGGCAAGGTCTCGCCTCTGGCCACTGCCTTAGCCAATGCATCGGCCTCTTTGTTCCTGGCGCGGTCCACATGCTGTAGGGTGAAGCCCTTGAACTGTCTCTTGAGACTGCGAACAGCCGTGAGATACTGCATGAGTGCAGGGTCTTTTGCTGAATATTCTTTTTCGACCTGGCCGGCAACTACTTTGGAATCTGTCTTGACTATGCAGGTGGTGACACTGAGCGCTCTCAACTTGCAAAGGCCTAGGATGACGGCTTCGTATTCTGCTATGTTGTTGGTGCATCTGTCGAACTCCAAAGCGAAGCTAAGGTGTGCTACGTATCTGTGCTTGACGCCTGTGGGTGACGTGATAATTGCAGAAGCACCTGCCCCTGCATGGCACCATGCGCCGTCGCAGTGGATGGTCCACACCTTCTCTGGAGGCTCTTCTTGCTGCCGTGTCGGCCCTGTCTAGTCGACGATGAAGTCTGCCAGGACCTGCGAATTGATTGTTGTCCTAGGTTCGAAGGTGATGTGGTACCCGGAGAGTTCGGCTGCCCATTTGGTGATTCGGACGAACACCTCTGGGTTTCTGAACAATTCTCCCAGTCCTCTGTCCGAGGTGACCCGCACCTTGAAAGCCTCGAAGTAGTGGCGTAGCTTGCGCGATGCCATGACCACTACATAAGAGATTTTTCTAGTTCAGTCATGTTGCACTTAGAGGTCATGAGGACTTTGGAGACATAGTAGACTGGACACTGCCGGGTCATGCCCTCTCTGTCTTGCTCTTGGACTAGCGCTGCGTTGACTGCATATGGCGAGGCTGCGATGTAGAGCAGCAGAGGCATCGAGGGGTCAGAACTGGTGAGAATTGCCAAGTCTGACAGGTGTTGCTTGAGTGATGCGAAGGCTACCGCCTGTTCTGGTCCCCACGTGAAGTCTTTCGCACCGTGCAGTGTCTTGAGGAAGGGTAGACTCCGCTCTGTGAACTTGGAAATGAATCTGCTAAGGGCGGCTAATCTACCTGTCAGACGCTGGACATCCCTGGTTGGCTGCGGGGGTGTCATGTTGATGATTGCTTGAATCTTGGTCGGGTTGGCCCCGATCCCGCGGTGCGACACCAGGTAGCCCAGTATCTTCCCGTGGCGAACTCCAAAGACGCACTTCTCGGGGTTGAGGTGAAGTCGTGCGTCCCGCATGTTTGCAAACGTCTCTACGAGGTTAGCCAGGTGATCTTCTTTATTTTGCTTGCGACAACGATGTCATCCACGTATGTGAAAATGTTGCGGCCCACTTGGCTCTCGAGCACCGTCTTGGTGAGGCAAGAGAAGGTTGACCCAGTGTTCTTGAGTCCCTCTGGCATCCTGATGAAGCAGTACGTGTCGAAGGGTGTGATGAAGCTGGTGCTGGCCTTGTCTTCCTCCTTCATGTATATCTGGTGGTAGCCGGAGAAGCACTCGAGGAGTGACATGACTTCGCATCCGACTACACTATCGACTATCTTGTCGATCCGTGGTAGCAGGAAATTGTCTTTGGGACATGCCTTATTGAGGCTGGTGAAGTCGATGCACATGCGCCACTTGCCGCTTTTCTTTTGTACCATGACTATGTTGGCGAGCCACGTAGGGTAGGCGATTGGTTCGATGAAATTGGCCTCCAGTAGGTGGTGCACTTCGGCTTTGGTGGCTTCCGTCTTTTCGTCAAACATTTTACATAGCCACTGCTTTTTTCGGCACACCGAAGGGTTGATGCTCAGACCGTGCTCGATGATGGTGCGGCTGACTCTGACCAGGTCGAGGGCGGACTAGGCGAAGACGTCTTTGTTTCTAGAGAGACAGGAGATGAGTTTCTCCTCGTCTTGCGAAGTCAGGTCTTCGCTTATTATGACCGTTTGCTTGGGCGTCGCCGGGTCGAGGGGAACTGTCTTCGTTCCGTCGTTGCTCTGCAGCTGTGCCTTTACTTTTTCGTTGGCGGCTGGGCGGGTTGCTTCGGAAACATCGTGCTGTGTTGTAAGGCAGTGTACATTCCATTGAACCTGGAACAAAGTCTCTCCCAATGTTGCGCGCAGTCTGCTGGTTACCGTAAACCGTTATCATGCCTTGCGGACCCAGAATTTTCATGTAGAGGTACAATCCTTGGATGGCCGCTTCAAATTTATTGATGGAGCCCCGACCCATTATAGCGTTGTAGGGATAGACCATGTTGACGATGTCAAAGGTGACCTATTCGCTTCACGCATTGGGTGCTGCACCGAATGACAGGGGTAGTTCTATCTTGCCCACAGGGAAAGTGCCCTTGCCGCCGAAGCCATATAGGGGGTTGTCCGAAGGCTTGAGTAAGTTGTGGCTGATGCCCATGCGGTCGAAGGCGTGCAGGAAGATGATGTCCGCTTGGCTGCCGTTGTTCGCTAGGACTTTGTGCAGATCCCAGCCTGCTACACTGCAGTTGATTACCATGGCGTCGACGTGGGGTGCGCTGCACAGATGAACATCTCTGGCGTCGAAAGTTAGTGGCACATGTGACCACCTCGTTTGTACCACTGGGCTGGTGAGGGCGACATGGTTGACACTCCAGTAGTGATCCCTCTTTTGTCGTTTCGTCTCGAAGTCGACGCTGGACCCTCCGGTGATCATGTGAATGACTCCGCGATATGGCTGATCGGTGAAGTCTTCCTACTTTGTTGTCTGAGGGTAATTTTGGTGGTGTGGGTTCTTGTGATGCGGAGGCGGAGGCGGGGGTGGGACGATTTGTACTTACTAATGGTGTGGATATGCGTGGTTGGGTGGGTGCTGGACGTGGCCGTTGTTGTATGGTTGTGGGTGGTGGTGATGATATGTGTGCGCGATAACTCTCTGGTTGTCGGATGGTTGTGCTTGAGACATCCTATCCCTGGTGGCCTTTGTTTCTGGGCAATCCCTTGTTGGGTGTGTGCAGTCCTCGCTATGAAACAGGCAGTAATATCTGCACGGTTGTTGCGCCCGTCCTCGGCACCGGCCTCGCGTGCCATTGTCGTGGCCCTGGGGGGATATTCCTGACGGCGAGCGGCCTCGCCAGCAGGGTGCTGGTTGGCTATGTAATGCACCTGCTGCTAACTGCGGTTGTCCCATCCAGAGTCTGGCTACGAAGGCCTTGTCCAGATTCGGCTAGACTGCGGAGGGTCCTTGGGCTTTCTCTGAGACTCGACCTTTCGCTGATGGAACTCTTTGGATCTGGCGTACTTCTTGAATAGCTGATAGAGCTCTTGGAGATTTTTGGGTGGGTCCCTGATGCAGTGACTATATAGGACGCCAGCCCGAAGGCCACTAATTGCGTAGTGTATCGAGATGTGGTCGTCGACCGAAGGCAATTGTGACTTGAGAGTCAGGAACTTGCAGTAGTACCCCCGTAGGGTTTCCTTCTCTTGTTGTTTGCAGAGTGATAGCTCGGCCAAAGCATCAGTATCGGGTCAGTATCCTTGGAAGTCGGAGTCCTTTCTAGGAGTCGATGGACAATGGGGCAACCTGGTGTACCAGGTCAAGGTCAGACCCTCGAGGGCGATGATAAAAGACTTGGCCATTGTGGCGTCGTCCCCTCTGGATAATGCGACGACGACTTGGTAGCTCATGATGTATTGTGCTGGGTCGGTGCTGCCATTGTACTTGGGGTAGGTCCCTGCCCTAAAGTTGGCGGCCACGGTGACACTTGGAATTGTGGAGCCAGGGGCTTCGCTCATCAAGGTAGTTGATGCCTTGGAAAGTTGCGGCATGCGGGATGTAGGGCCTGTGCTGGGTTATGAATAAGTCTCCGGCTGGCACGCACTGTTGGAGGGGCGGGCCGTGCTACAGATCATGCTGGCCTTTGCTCTGCATGAGCGCAATCTCTTGCTCAAGTTCCCGGGCTCTCTGCTCCTCATCTCGTATCATCTGGCGCACCTTGGCTTGCGCGGTGACACGTTGGTGCTTGGCCTCGAGGATGTCTTTCTATTTTTGGAGGTTGCGGTTCTTGATGCGCAGCGCCTGTAGCTGTAGCTGTTCTTCGGCTGAGACGCCGATGACTTCGCCGTCCTCTGTTGTGTCTTCGCCCTCTGGTGGAGCGAAGCCTGGGGGTGGTGCTTGTGGTAGTCCTCCGGAGCTGCAGGTGTGTAGGGTGCCTTCGGGAGTGGGGTGTTCATGGTGCTGTCTCTTGCTGAAAGCTTCGTCTTCGTAGGCTTCTTGGGGGTGTTGTCTGCGAGGGCCTTGCCTTTTTTCTCAGCTAGCAGCGCTGCCTTCGCTGCTTCGTCGATGGATGGGGCTGCCTTCGAACTAGCTCTCTTGGGTGCCATCGCGTGTGGTTTGTTTCGTAGCATGAACGGTGGGCGCCAAATTTTGGAACTTGCTCTCATGGGCAAGCGGATCCAACGAGGAAGTGCAAAGAGTGCAAGTAGAGTTTAACATGGGATGACAATTGCTCCGTTAATCTGGCCTCTCAAGGGCACTGTACGAGGGTATTTATAGGTACCCGAGTGTCTAACGTCCCAAGGCAAGGACGTTTATGCCCTCGAGTACCCGGACTATCCCTAGAATATTCCCATAAAGGGAGGTTACAGACCCGTCATTATAGAAAAGCTATTACAGATGAGGCCCGTAACATGCTTGTCCACGTGGGGCCCGTTACAGTGGGCTGAAATTCCACGTGGGCCTCCGGGCGAGATGAGGACGCAGGACTAGCAGACTTCGCCGGAGTCTAGCCTTCGTCTTGCAATGGAGAGGAGGAAGGGCAACCACGCCGATCATCTTGCCTTCGTTGGTGTAGCGAGGCGATGAAGGCTTCACGCGAAGGGTAGCGTCTTCGCCTTCGCCCCAATAGCCGTGATGGGTTCAACATCGGAAAAGATGTACCTCTGCCAGGTACCAAACTTTGGGTTTGAAATGATAAAGCTGAGACCGGGCGGTGACTTGCATGAGAAGAGAGTCTCGGTGTAGTGTCTCCGTCTGAGTCGATTAAGGACTGTCTCGATGTAGCTTGATGATCGAGGACCTTTTAACTGGTCACATGCCTCATCATGTGTAAGCTTTGCCTTGAGCAGACTAATACCAGAATAAGATAACACGCAATGGGAGTGGAGAGATGGCGAGAGTAGCGTGTACCCTCCGTGGCAAGAGGCTAGACGGTGGTGTATCTGTGCTCTCGGTTGGCATGAACCTGATCAGGTCT
>JAOPSE010000006.1:40079841-40165605 GCA_029449295.1 Zea luxurians
TGGAGCACGCACAGGCATGACATCGCGGGAGCGCGCTGACAGATGGGGCCCTCCAGGCAGAGACCAAGAATGGGGAAAGAAAGGGGAGGCTGGGTCCTGCTTGTCAGGACCGCCGTCTACCTCGGTAGCGCGCACGGCGCGAGCACCATGGCCAGAGCCGGCGACTCCACGCGGGCAAAGAAGGCACGGGGCAGCCACGGTTGGCCGGGCGGTCTTGGTTCGACAGCATGGACAAGTACCGATGATCACCGGTGACTAATCGATGGACAGAGAAAATGGGGGAGAGAAGAGAAGGTCCGGCGGAGAAATTCACCTTGAGTAGGGCAAAGACTAGGGTGAGGCTAGGCCTACGGTGGCGGAGCATGATCGCGGACGGCGGTCGAGCTCCACCGGCGACTAATTCGGGCGTAGGGGGCCTGGCGACGGGGAAGCTCCAGCGAGCATGAAGAACGGGCGCGCGCAGCTCAGGTGCAGTGGGCAGAGGCTAAAATGATCGAGGCAGGGGTGGAAGTGGGGGTGTGCGGGGACTTATAGAGGGGGTCGGGGGTGCCGGTTTGGAGCTGGGTGGCGATGTGGGCGCGACGATCTCGGCGTGCGTGTGTGCGGTCTGCGCAGGCGAGCGATTGCAGGAGAGGGGGGAGGGACTGGCGAGCGGGACCGCGGGACAGCGGCACAGACGTGCGAGCGCACAACAGGCCAAAGCATCGACAGGGCGACCCCACCAAACAGGGAGAGGAGGAAAGGGAAGGGGGCACGAGTCGGCGCCGACAGGCGGGGCCCGCCTGTCAGGGACTGAAGGCGCGAGGGGCGCGTCCTGGGCTTAGTGGGCCGACTGGGCTGCTTTGCCCTTTTCTTTTTCTCTGAATTTTCTAATTCCTTTTCTCTAGGATTTTCAATTCCAAAATTCAAATTAGGTTTCAATTCAATAAATTCAAACTTGTGCAACACTTCAAAGAATATTTTAAGCTCTGCATGATGCAACATGTCATGACCCATAATGTTTTGGCAAAAATAAATAATAAAATCCCCTTAGCTTTAAGCTAATTCTACTTAAAAGGGAAAAAGGGTGAGATAATCTAGAGAGAGATAGAACCTAGAGTGAGAGAGAGAAGAGTAACACATGAATTTGGGTGATCATTAGAAAGAAATTTTATACCCCCAAATTCAGGGTGTTACACACTTCAACTCCCAAGCCACCTCAATACTCCCTCGCTTCCTTGTGTAGAGAAGAGTACAATAAGGTGCAAGGGTTGAAAAGTGCCAAAGAAATTTGGAACGTCCTCAAGACGGCACATGAAGGGGATGAAGTAACCAAGATCACTGAGCAGGAAACAATCGAGGGCAGCTCATCCTCAACAAAGGAGAAGAGCCACAAGCCATGTACAACTGGCTCAAGACAATGGTGAACCAAGTCCGCGACCTCAGGAGCACCAAGTGGGATGACCATGAATGATCAAGGTTATTCTAAGATCTTTGTTTTTCGTAACCCCACTCAAGTGCAATTAATTAATGAGAATCCTAAGTATAAGCAAATGTTTCCTGATGAGGCGATTGACAAGTTTTGAGCTTTGAACTTATGGTCAAAGACTCCAGACACATTGTCAACTTGGAGTAAGGTGCCACCTCCACACCCGAGGTTCAACCCGTTGCATTCAAGGCAACAGAAGAAAAGAAGGAAGAGCCTACACCAACCAATAGGCTCCCAATTAATGCCTCCAAGCTTGACAACGAGGAGATTGCTCTTATTATTAAGAGCTTCCGGCAAACCCCGCTCCAAGAGGGTTTGCTACCGGTGTGGTAAGTCTAGTTGCTATATTGATAAATGTCCATATGCAAAGGATAGTGACAGGGACAACGACAAGAAAGAGAAGAAAATGATGGAGAAAAAGAAGTACTACAACAAGAAGAAAGGCGTGAGGCACACATGAGAAGGGAGTGGGACTCCGACGAGAGCTCCACTGACTCCTCCTCCAACGAGTACGCCGCCAACATCGCCATGAACAAAGGACTTCTTTTTCCCAACGACGGCCACAAGTGCCTCATGGACAAAAAGGGCAAAAAGAAGAAGCTATACTCTAGAGACACCCCTAAATATACTACTTTCGATGATGAGGGTAGCTCTAGTGAAGAATGATGATTTGTCTTCTCTTTTGCAAACCTTACCATAGAACAAAAGGATAAAATCAATGAATTGATAAAAAACAATTAACTAGAAGGATGAAATCTTGGAAGGCCAAGAAGAATTGATCGTTAAGGAAAATAAAAAAATTGTTAAGCTAAAAGATGCTTTTGCTCTTGAAGTTGAAAAATGCAAAAACTTGACTAAAGAGCTAAATACAAGCATTGACTCAATTTCTTGTCTCAATCCTGAGAATATTAGTTTAGTTGCTAAGATTGAGGAATTGAATGCTTGCCATGTTCCTACATCTACCATTGAGCATGTTACTATTTGCACTAGATGTAGAGATGTTGATGTTAATGCTATGAATGCTCACCTTGCTATGATTAAAGAACAAAATGATCACATAGCTAAGTTGAATGCCAAAATTGCTGAGAATGAACTTGAAAATGAAAATTTTGAATTTGCTCGTAGTATGCTTTACAATGGGAGACGCCCTGTCATTAAGGATGGATTTTGCTTCCAATCTGGGAGCCAAAACAACATCAAACTTAATGCCCACAGAAACAAGATTTTCAGCTTTGTTAAGGGCAAGGCTCCCATGGTGCAAGATAGAGAAGGTTACATTTTATATCCTAAAAACTATACTGAGCATAAGATTAGAAGAATTCATGCTAAGAAATCTCATCCTATTGCTCATCATGCTTATATTTATAGAAATGAGGCTTTTAGTTCTAGGCATACAACTCATATTAAGATGCCTAAGAAAAAGATTGTTGATGCATCAAATGAACATAGCATGTCATTTAAGACCTTTGATGCATCCTTTGTTCTTACTAACAAATCTAGCAAAGTAGTTGCCAAATATGTTGGGGGCAAGCACAAGAATCCAAAGACTTGTGTTTGGGTACCCAAGGTGTTTCTTTCTAATGTGAAAGGACCCAAGACCGTTTGGGTACCTAAGGACAAGGCCTAAATTTGTGTTGTAGGTTTATGCATCCGGTGGAACAAGTTGGATAATCGACAGTGGGTGCACAAACCACATGACAGGGGAGAAAAGAATGTTCTCCTCATATGAGAAAAATGATGATCCCCAAAGAGCAATCTCATTTGGGGATGGAAATAAAGTTTTGGTCAAAGGATTGGGTAAAATTGCTATATCACCTGACCATTTCATTTCTAATGTATTTCCTGTAGAATCTCTAGGTTACAACTTGCTTTCTATGTCTTAATTATGCAAAATGGGCTACAACTATTATTTACTGATGTTGATGTTACCGTCTTTAGAAGAAATGATGATTAACTAGCTTTTAAGGGAGTGTTAGATGGTCAGCTATATTTAGTTGATTTCACTGATAATAATGCTGAACTAGACACTTGCCTGATTGCTAAGACTAATATGGGCTGACTCTGGCATCGCTGACTTGCTCATTTGGGATGAAGAATCTTCACAAGCTTCTGAAGGGGGAACTCATTTTAGTACTAACCAATGTTCATTTTGAGAAAGATAGTATTTGTATTGTATGTTAAGCAGGGAAGCAGGTTGGAGTTCATCATCCACACAAGAACATCATGACGACCAAGATGCCACTTGAGCTACTCCACATGGATCTATTCGGCCCAATTGCCTACATAAGCATCGATGGGAGTAAGTATTGTCTTGTAATTGTGGATGATTATTCTCGCTTCACTTAGGTGTTCTTTTTGCAGGAAAAATCACAAACCCAAGAAACCATATAGAAATTCTTGAGACGGGCTCAAAATGAGTTCGGATTGAGAATCAAGAAGATTAGAAGCGACAATAGAATGGAGTTCAAGAACTCTCAAATTGATGGATTTCATGAGGAGGGCATCGAGAATGAGTTCTCTTATCCCTACACACCTCAACAAAATGGTGTTGTATAGAGAAAGAATAGAATTCTTATGGATATGGCGAGGACCATGCTTGAAGAATACTGTAACACCCCTAGTGTTACTGCCACAAAAACTTGAGCATAACATCATGAGCATTAGCATATCATGTGCTTGTTACACTTAGAATGCATTCACTAGGCAAAAATTTCAAATGAGTTCTATTGATGTGACATGTCATGGGTAAAACCCTAGAGTAGGGTACTTAACCCTAAACTAGGCTTAAAAGAGTAAACAAAGCCTAAATAAGAGAAAACTTCAAAACTTATTAGTAATGATCATAAAATGTCACCATTAATGGACTTAAGTGGCATTCAAAACCCTAGAAGTACAAAAAAAACCCTAAATAGACCCTTGGAAAACCCTGGACTGAAAGCCTAGGGGGTTATATGCAAATGTTGCCCACTTTTGGACCTAAGTGCAAAAATCAGGGAAATAGGGTATCTCATGTCATATGGTTCACATGTTTGAAGATTTACAAGTCAAAAGATGTGAATTGGGCTTATTTGCAAAAAGCCATTCAACTCCTCTTATTAGTCTTATAAGACTAAGTCTAAAAACCGTTGGACAGAGTTGACTTTGGAGCTTTGTAGATCTAGAAATACAAAGAATTTGACTAGGGTCAATATAGCAAAGTTGTAGAGCCATCATAGGAGAACAAGTTTGGTTAAGTAACCGAGCACTGGTGCTGAATAGAAATTGGAGAAAAATGAGCCCAAAGTTGGGCTGTCAGTCAGCCTAAAGCCTAAATTCTGATTATCAGTGACATAGGATGAACTTTGGGAGCCCTTTCGAAGATGATCTAGTGGGTGTTTGAGCGTAGTTACCATAGCAAGATTGTAGCTAGATTATAGGGCTAGAACTTTGTTACAGAGAGATTGACAAGTTGTCGCACAAAAAAACAGAGATTAATGCCCTGCAAATGGCCCTGTCAGATAAACTGAATGGTGTTCTGATTGAACAGTAACTGAATAAGATCGTAGATTCACCCCCCCCCCCCCCGCCGCCGGTGACCTTGCGCCTAGATCCACACAGGCGTCGCGATTCACACCAGGTCGAACACGGATAACGCTCCTCGGTAAGAAATATCGCGCCATAGATAACCTCTGACCACTGTTCTCACTGGTCGTTGTGTCCCGCCGCGGTTAATCACGCTGGCATCACCGGAGTTTGCCGTTATCCAGCCCGGCTGCGTGCCTCAAAGCCGTACCACGTTGCAGTGAGTCACCGTAAGCCACTCTATATCACTGGCTCGTCGTCGGTGAGTCTGCCACGGTGAAAGCCACGAATCGTGTGCGCCAGTGCCCCTCCTCCTCTCCGGCCGCCGCGCGTCTCCATCCAATTCACTAGCCGCCGCTCAAGCATGCTATAAATTGAGCACACCCTCGACTCCGTTGGGTAGTCAAGCACCTAATCCAGCAACTCGTGCCTCCGATTACCCACTAGAGCATGCCAATTTCGAAGTTCCCCCAAATCGGTTTCTGCCACCGTGAAAAGCCCTCGCCGTGGCTAGCTTGTTCCAGGTCTCTTCGTGCTCCCTGCTCTCATATTTCAGCATCCTTAGGTCCTCCTGATGCTCCTCGACCAATTCGATTGAGCTAGACTGCCCTAGATCACCGGGAACACGTTTGTTCTTCTGTTGTTTGTGCTGTCTCCGTGGACTGGACGATTTAGAGCTCCACTAGTGAAATTGAATGAGGGGAAACGCTTGATAGATGTTGAATTACGTCTCAGCCAAACTAGAACACTAGTCTTTAAGTATCATGGCCGGTATGAGCTCACCGGAGCTTGGTTTTCCGCCGTGCGACGTCGTGGACCTCAGGATGTGAAGGAATTAGAACCTTGGGGGTCTCTATGCAAATGTCAGCGAGACAGAGGAACAGTGGGGAGGGCTCTTTATAAGTATTTCGAACCGTTAGGGTCCCCTGCGCAAAATGGATAGCGTGGGCGCGTGTGGGCGCGCTTTCGCCTGTATACGGGCCGTCTCAGGCCAGATTTAGCCCAAAACTATAGCACCTTTCTCTTTTGCTTTTTCTGCTAGGACTAGAGAATTCCTAGAAAATTGTAGAAAAATGCTAAAAATGCAAGACCAATTTTGCTAGATTCCTAATTTTCTATATTATTTAATAAAAATAGTTTCATGATTTTTCGTTCAAATAGGGAATTATGGGGTATTTAAAATAGCCAAAATCCATACTTCTGGAATTTTAGAAAGTAATTAATAATCCCAAAATTCACTAAAATTTTTAGATAAGCTTTAAATATTATTTAGAAGCCTTGGGTAAAATTTGGCATGATTTGGACCATGTTTGGCACCTAGAACCCAAAACCCTAGTCCCCTGCCCTATGAACTTCACTATAGACTCCAAAAACCATAGTTTCACAGAGATCCATGAAGGAAAATTATATTCAAGACCTAAGATAATATACTCTTATTATCTTTGCATTTTCATGAGCATTACATGAGCATTCATGATTATATATGGCTATATATAGAAAATGAAGAAGAGATAGAAGTTGAAGAAGCAAGGACTACACCACCACCACCTGAAGAACCATAGGCAGGGAACTGCTTTTATTTTGACATCTGTGGAGCAGAGCCTGACTCACCTATAACACAAGGTAAGCCCCAGTGCATTTGCCACCTCTTTGCTATTTTAAAATCTTTCTCACTTGCTTGATGCATTAGGTAATAGGAGTTGTGTGCGTTGGAGCTAAGGAACATGTCCGTTGGAGCTGTGTGTCCACAAGAACCCAAAGAGCCTTCATAAGAACAAGATCAACCATCATCTTCCATACAAGCATCTCCACCAACTCAAGGTGAGGATCTAGCTCAACAAGAAGAACATCAAGTTCAAGACAATGAGCCACCTCAAGAAGAAGGCATCGATCAAGGGGAGATGAAGTTGATCAAGAAAAGGAGGATGAACAAGAGATCCAACATCAAATACCACCTCACCCAAGAGTTCACCAAGCAATTCAACGAGATCACCCTGTCAACTCCATACTTGGTGACATTCAAAAGGGGGTAATGTAATGCCCTGAATTTGGGGGTATAAATTTTTGTCTCCAATATTCACCAAATTCAGGCGTTACTCTCTTTTCTCTTCCCATTTCGCTCCTTCCTCCTATTTTCAAAGCAATATAGAGACTAGTGTCTGTATCGCGTGTAAAGAAAACCTAAGTTGATATTGTTGTTGCATCATGCCATAACATATTTATTTTGTTTGATGTTATGCCTAGTCGTGCGTTTGTCTAGTTTTGGTTTCCGATTCACGAATTAATCTCGATTAGAAGCATGCGAGATCGAGTAGAGGGTAGTCGGCCCGGCCGACAGTGTGGCCCAACCGGACCCTAGGCGCGAGCCCAAGTGCCCCATCCCCCCTATGCGTGCCCCCTCCCCCTCATTCTCTCTTTCCCACACAGTAACCTCCCTCTCTATAACACCCAGGTTTAAGGGTCCAAACCCGGGCGCGATTCACATGTGTGCTAGGATCAAGTCTCACACATATGATGACTCATGGTAT
The DNA here is from genome assembly GCA_029449295.1 of Zea luxurians. Lineage (NCBI taxonomy): Eukaryota > Viridiplantae > Streptophyta > Magnoliopsida > Poales > Poaceae > Zea > Zea luxurians. Next base: position 40,087,399 of record JAOPSE010000006.1, read on the forward strand.
AGAAACAAATGTCACATCATTAATATATAGCGGAGTTCTGTACGAAGTAGTTAAATGATTACATCATATGAAGACAACGATCCAACAACCCAAAGTTGACTGGGAGATGACGACCTAGACCACTCACAAACTCATCATAGCATCCTTCATGCGCCTCATCCTGTAGTACCTGTTCTTGACCTAGGGGGATGTGAGTACAGCAAGGGTGAACTAACATATGTTCATCGCCCAAAAAGTTGGGGGAAATAATGTGCATGAACTCACCAAAGGTGGGAGCTCATATGAAGTGTAATGCTTACCAAAGGAGATGGTTAAAGCTGAGCATTGCTTTTAAAGTTGGTCAAAATTTTATTAGCGGTTACTAAATGTGTCGGTGTTTAGTGTCCGACCGCACACCCGGGGGTACCCTCGTGGTGCTTTTGGGTAGGATGGTGTCGCTGATTGTAGCTCGATGGTTCATGTCGATTGCACGAGAAAGAGAGTCGGGTGATTTTCTGCAGGTTTGGGCCGCTTTGAGAGGCGTAATACCCTACTTCCTGGGGTGACTTTGTATGTGTGTTGTGTTTACAAGTGATGTTTCTCGAATGGGGAGATGTTAATGATATGAAAATGGTGGGGTTCCCCCTAGGCCTTATATACACGACCATGGGGAACTCCCTACGTACACGCTGATCACACTCTTCCGGCTTATCTCCTAGCTAATAGCAAACAGACTTTGCTTATCTTAAGGAAAACCTGATGGCTTCGTCCCAATCTATCTCTGGCGTTTGAGGGCGTCGGGCGCGGGAAAGACGGACGACTCCCTCAAGATTACGCCTGATCCACGGACGATCCGGGCACGAGCCCATCGCCTTCTTGGGTCGGCCCATTTCAATTGTAGTCTTTGCCCGACCCACGATGAGACGACCTTGCGGGGTGACTGGTTTGCGGCCCCATGCAAGGGTTTTTGCTTTCTAGTGGACCCGGGGGATATCTATCCCCCACAAGCCCCCAATCTTTGAGTTGATTTTGAAATAATCGACTCAAAGGTTCCTGGTCCTGTCTATGGGTTCGTAGCATGACTTGGTTTTTTGTACTGTTGTTGGGTGCACCAAAGGTGCACCCATTGGGTGTAGCCCCCGAGCTTTGAGTGGATTTTAGAAGTAATCCATTCAAAGGTCTTCATCTTTATGCTTTTGAAATCAGCATTTGGCTTCAAGGCATTGTGAATCTGTTGGGTGCACCAAAGGTGCACCCAATGGGTGTAGCCTCTGAGCTTTGAGTGGATTTTAGAAGTAATCCATTCAAAGGTCTTCATCTTTATGCTTTTGAAATTAGCATATGGCTTCCAGGCATTGTGAATCTGTTGGGTGCACTGAAGGTGCACCCATTGGGTGTAGCCCCCGAGCTTTGAGTGGATTTTAGAAGTAATCCATTCGAAAGTCTTCATCTTTATGCTTTTGAAATCAGCATTTGGCTTCAAGGCATTGTGAATCTGTTGGGTGTAGCCCCCGAGCTTTGAGTGGATTTTAGAAGTAATCCATTCAATGGTCATCATCTTTATGCTTTCAAAAATAATTTTCAGAATAACCAGGTGATGCCATCTGTCCATGCCTGGTTAGGTCTGGATTCAATTTGATCGGTGACAATTTGGACATCTTGTCGGTTGAAACAGAGGACCCTCGGCTGGACACCACTCAACCCTGTACATTAATGCTTCTGTTGATTGGACTTGTGCTTCAGTAACCACATTTGGACTTCCTCCCATTTTAGCCGATCTTCTCTTTTTGTTGCGGTACATTCATTGTGTATGTTTTGCAGGTCTCATCACTTCAGAAAAATCTTCAAGATTTCGGGCGATACACCCAATGGGTGTGTCCAAAGGGTGTCTACCCCGCGAAAGGTGTTTATCGCGTTGTCTTGAAGTAGTAATTTGACGTGACGGAGGGGTGTAATCATTTGCCTGAGCAGTCGACTTGAGTCCAACCGATGTTGTGTTACGCGAAACGGCTCCAGTTACCTGACTCATTTTTAGGCGGCTTGAATTGCTTATTGAATTCTTGCGACTGTTCGTCGAGCGGGTAGGAAGTAGATGGTCACTCCTTGGCCTCTTTAAATAGCCCGCTCGCCATGGCTGTTTTCTTCACTCGCCCATGATCACTTGCTCTCTTCTTCCTACTCACTTCTCCTCATCTGCACGACCATGGGCAGAGGCAAGAGAGGCAAGGGATGGCCTCGCCACGCTGACGGGATGTGCAAGCGTCCTCCGAGTCCACCCTCGGAGGACTTCGGTGAGTCGGAGTACTCGGAGTAAGTTTCCTCCAAGTATGATTGGTCGCCCGCTCCAGCGTCCCCGTGGCATCGTCCGAGGACTCGGACGACTCCATGGGGCTGTCCACCGCAATGAGGGCGTACTGGCGATCCATCGAGTGCACCGGGCTCGATGGGTCAGACGACTCGGAGGAGGCCTCCTCAGAGGAGGTGGAAGACTCCTTTGACTCTGAGGAGTGGAGCGGCAGTGAGGGCGACGACGGTGAGGACGACCGCAGCAATGGCACACGACGACGACGAAAAGGGCAGCAGCGACGACGACGACGAAGGTGTCGACGGCGAGGGCGACGACAAGGGCGACGGCGGCGATGGCAAAGGCGACGTCGATGGCAAGGGCGACGACAGCGGCAAGGCCGGCATCATAATGCTGCTAGCGTAAATATTAGTACCGGTAGAAATAGTAATAGTAATCAGTAGTAGAATAAGGTAGTTTAGTTAGTAGTGTAGTGTAGTGTAATGTAATGTGATGTAATGACTGAGGGGTGAGGAGGCCGACTCAGGATGAGTCGGTCTCAAGTTTGTAATGATCTCCCCCTATGAATGAAGACATGGTTCCCTGCTAGTCCATTACTGCAGGCTCTGTTCATGCATTCGGTGTCTCGTTAGCATTTTAGAGGTAATGCCCGAGTGATGCTTTCTTTTCTGCGCTCTCAGCTTTTCCCGAGTTATCGGCCTATCACTTTGCGCCCGATTTATCGCGCCAACCCATACTTCTGCTGATGCCCCCCTTAAATTATGAACCCTAGTTCTCGCTTTTTCCTCCGCTGCTTTCTGATTTCCTGAGTTCCTGAATCCACCTTCATCGTTTGAGAGACCCCGATGGCGCCCAAGAGGTATTATCCCGCTAATCGATTCCAACAGCTAACTTCCATTCGTCGGTAACCACGTGTCTGTTATTTCCAAAGCTAACCTTCTGCACCTCGTCAAAATTGGTGTTCTTCCACTAAAAGAATTGTGTTACTGGCGAATCTGGCATGGGGTTACCGTTCCAACAGAGGATACACATGAAGCTATTATCTTCATGTCGTTTCTCATCTGGGGACTGGCCCTGCCAGCTTCTCCTTTCTTCCGTGGCCTTCTCGACTTTTATTCTCTGAATCTTACCCACTTAAACCCCAATTCTGTTCTTCAAATTGTTGTGTTTGTTCATCTCTGCAAAGCCTTCCTTGGAATTCTTCCTCATTTTAGGCTTTGGAAGTACCTCTACCACTTTCGGTCCGGGATGGCTAGAGGACAGCATCAAATCGTTGGCGGTGCTAGCATAGAACTTCGCCGAGGTAGGAAAGTTGAATATCTTGATATCCCTTTGAAGGACAGTATTAAGGGATATCGCCTCGAGTGGTTTACCATGGAGAACCACAATAAGTCCCTCCCTCCCCGATCGGGGAGGCAACCTGACGTTCGAACGCCCAGCTAGATAGAGGCCCCTACAGATTCAGAACTTGCTGAGTCCAGAGTGCTGCTTGCTGAAATATGTGCATTGAAATACGGAGGCTTGACTGTTGAAGCTATTGTTGCTAATTTTGTCTTCAAGAATATTCAACCTCTGAAAGATATAGTTTACCCGGCCTATCTGTATACTGGGGTCAATGACCCTACCTGAATTACCAACAGACAGATTCCTAAAGAAGACATGTTGAGCTGAATTGATTTGATGCTGAGAGCCAAGATTTCGAATGCTGGTGCTCCCTTATCGTATTCTGCCTAGAATCTTCGTCCACAGAGCCCCTTTTCTGAGTTCGTTTCCAACCCTCCTGTTCAAGATGGTAGCTCGGGCCAGAGAGTGCGACCCTCCTCAGAGGCAATTGAGGCTTTCATTGCTCCATTCCAAAATCTCCCTGAAGAGGAGAGATAGACCCATTTCTAGATGCCGACAACCGCTGATGAGGCTGAGGTGAACGCTGTTCTTAGTATGCTGGCGGGTGAATCGTCTGACTCTGCCTGTACTGAGTCGGTGACTATTGCAACTATACATGGCCTTGGCGAGGATGAAGGAGTTTAGAGTCCTGGAAGTGTTCGTCGCAAACGATTGTGACGGATGAGCCATCCAGCCACGCCTGTCGAGGGGAAGAAAAGAAAGAGAAGACCTCGGTGGTCATCAGGCTTGGAATTGGATGCTGATCCTACAACCTCAATCCTCGGCGGTGGCCCAGCGAGCGCCAACCTCGAGGATGACATTGAAGGTTGTGATGGTGTCAGAGTTGGTGCTCGTGTGCTTGATGAGGATGAAGAGGAAGAAGAGGAAATTGCCCCTTTGATTCGCCAGAACAGCCACAATTATAGCAGCAGTGACATTCCAATGCAGGCTTTATCGAGACTAATTAGTCTCTAAAGGTTGACAATGTCTACCATTGACCATGCATTAGACGAAATTATTCTTGAAGATCTTTTATTGGAGCCTCCTGAGGCTAAGAGTTCTATCATCCGTACAGAGGTCCCGGATGACGTCCCTTTGGCTGGTAATCCTGTCGGGCAAGAAATAACCCAGACAGTTTGTAACACCCTGATTTTTGCTGCTAAGTAAAATCTTGTTTTATTTCGCAATCATCTTAATATATTAATTTTACACGCAAGATGTTAGTAAACACGTGACTAGGCAAACTATTTACAAGTATTTCACCTCCTTTCTCACTAGCTATAAATTAATCCATCTCAAGTACTAACATCAACACTCTACTCCAACGTAACTTTTGCACAAGGATCCCACCTTCGTAACATTACACTTGCTAGCAAACTATCTCCTCTTCCTAGGAGCAACACACGCCTTGACACAGTGATTCCAGAAGATAAGCTAGCTATCTATTCCTTGCCTCGGAAGCCTCTCGAGCCAGCCGTACCTCACAATAACTCATAATCAACTAGTAGTAGCACCTACTCACCATTACTGACACCCCGACGACAAGGACACACATCCATGGCAAGAAGCTTCCGTGTGGGAACTGCAAGGTTGTCTCTAGCCCACTTGACGTTCGTGTGAACCAGTGGGCTGCACCAACCTCCATCGCCATAACTCGACCTTGTTCTAGAAGTTAGTTGCTGAGGCAAGCAGCCTCATTGCTATCTTGAGATGACTCTTCGTGCAGTCCGGCTAGCCCACGTGCTTCCTTGCTCAAGTAAAGCAAGTTGTCTTCTACCTCCCCTGACTAGAACCAAGACACGCGCACGCCATGATGCTGGTCTGGGAGTTGAGACCACATGGTCGAGCTGAGAAGACCTGAAATGACGCAACAAGCAGTGAAAGCAGTAGCCCGGCAAGCCCCTGCGCGCTCAGCCGAATCGAAGACCAGCCACTCACCTCAATCACCACCGAAGTCGTGCCCAACTCCGTGCAAGTTGCCGACCAGCCTTGGGAAGACACCGCCACACTGTGCCGGGTCGTCACGCACAGTCGTTGGCCGAGATTTTTCTCAGATGAACCGCCTTTCCCCGTCTATAAAGCGAGCCCGACGCCGCACTGTGATGCCTCGCACCTCCTCATCTCGCTATCGTGCACCACAACCCGAACTGAGCCCGTCTTCTTCCCCCTAGCCGAAGAACCAGCCACCTTCGATCTCCCCAACAAAGACCGTTACTGTCGATTCGAGTGGCAGGTGAGCACCTCCTCAACGCCAATCGCCTCCCTTCAGACTCGATTGAGCCCTTCTTCCACCTTCTAGAGCCATCGGCGAGCTCCGGTGAACCATGGCCATGGCGCCGAGCAACAGCTTCACTGTGCTTCTCCCGAAATCTTCCACTCCAGAGAGATGCGCTGTGGTCTGAGGGTCATTTTTCCCCACTCCCTGCCCTCTCCATCGCCCTCCCGAGAAGCTGATTTGAGCCTTGAGCTCAGCCATGGTAGCTGTCAGGGAAAAGTCGTGAGCTCTTTGTGTCTTGTGTTCCTAAGAGAGACCACCTCCGGTGATTAAAGAAATAAATCCCAAGTTTCCTCGCGTCAAGACCCAATACGAAGCCACACCATGCCAAAACGTCAGCAGCCCATGTGACCCAATCTGACATCAGTTACTAATTATTTTCGTAATTAATTTATTCACTAAACTTGTAAAATCAATAACTTACACATAGTAACTTCGCCTAACCCGATTCTTTTTCCTAAATTCATCTAAAATCAAACTCTATTTAATACAACTATTTTTGTGTAATGTATTGATATGTGTTTGCTCGTATGATTATTTGTGTACAATAAAATAGAACTGATTCCAGAGGAGAACCCGAAGGAGTCGAGAGAACAGGAAGACGTCGCCGCCGACGCGTACCTGAGCGAAGGCAAGTCTCATCGACCTCTTACTTTGATCATGATTGCTCCTAAGTGAGGTTAAATTTAAAACTTGCTAGACATAGGAATTGCATGAGACGACACACTGAGAGATTGAGAGAAACCATTGATTGAAGCCAGGTTACATATTAATGATTTGTCATACTGCATATTATCTTGATAATTGATGAAACTGGAATGAGACTGAGACCAGGGCAGTGTGGAATGCGTTGGTGCATGCGCTACCGGTGGTGGTAGACATGCGGTCGAGCTCTGTCGTGGTGACATCTCGGGTTGGATGGTTTTGGTTGGTTATTACCCTGGTGATGAATCGTGAACCGAGTATTGTGGTGCCATCTCACCTAACCTTTTTCTAGTGCGACCACACGTGCTTGGATGGGGAAGCCTTAGCCTAATCCCACTAGCCAGCCTGGTAGTCGTGCCGAGGTGGATATGACTTGGGGTGACCTGTGTGGTCATGACCTGGGGGTTTGTGGGCGGCTAGGCGAGGTTGTGCCACGGCTGGGTGTCGGCTAATGTCGAATGATCCGTTCTCGGACGGTGACGTGCGTGTGGGTAAAGCGTACACCTCTGCAGAGTTTATATAATTCCATTCGAATGGTATAGATGGGTTATGATGTGGACACCACTAGTGAATGAGCCACCTGGTTACATGAGACAAATGATGATGATGATAAGGACACTGGTTTACCTTCAGTAATGCATTTGTTAACTACATTGTTGTCGTTTGATCATTGCATGATAAACTGTAACTCCCTCCCTGTAAGGGCGAGGTGGGACTTGCTGAGTACTTTTGTACTCACCCCTTGTTGACTTGATGCAGAGGATCCAGATTTCATGCCCGAGGACTGCGAGTAGTGTTCGTGCCCTACACCTGAGCTAGAAGTGGTATCGTTGCCCTAGAAGCCACCATGACCGACGAAGAGATTACCCTAGCTTTTATATGTTGTACTATCGCGTTTCTGGTCTATATTGTAATATTAATCGAACGTTCTAAGTAAAGCTATGTATGACTATGGTACCACTGTTGTAATGTATTTTCACCAGAGACTGTTTTCTGGTGCTTAATACATGTTTAGCTCGGTCGGTTAGACCTGGGCGCTTCAAGTGGTATCAGAGGCATGCTTGGCTGTAGGACATGAACCGGTAGCCAAAGTTTACCATAGGAGCCCTAGGGTGGTCTATCCTTGATAACCCATTACTCCTTGATAAACTGTATCCTTGTTATGCTAACTTTATCCTTATTAGTCAGATGGCGGATGACTGGACAACCACCTACTGCATCAATGAAGATGGATTCCCCAAGGTGCTTTATGCCACCACCATGCGACTGGGTATTCCGGAACGCCCAGAGTATGTCGGTCGCGAGTTCATGGAGCATGGCACCGAGAGCTGTGAAGTCACTGTGCATATTGATACCAGTGACAAGTTCATGGAGATGCAACCCTGGAGTGTCACTGCCACTGGAGCCCGTATGTCTGACACCATCCAGCTTGTAGCTCGCAAAGCGTTGCGGTACCTTTGCCATATGTTTGAATGGCACCTAGGTTCCACTCCCATGAAGTACTTTCCTCCGCTGGATCATAACCGTCCTACTTGGGCGGCGAGGATCCGCAACCTAAATAGCAACGCAGGAACTGAGAAGGACCCCACAATTGTCGCTATGTCTAGCTATTTGCTTAGCCTTGACGATTTGTGCGACCAACTGCATCAGCGTGTGAGAGACCTCATCCAGCGCGCCGAGAAAGCGGAGTCCCATTAGCGTAGGGCTAAGCTGGCCTTAGCTCAGGCAGAAGCCCGGGCAGCGGAAGCTAAAAGCCGCTTTGCTGCAGCTGAAGAGAACCTTAGGGAGCAGGCAGACCGCCATAGTCAGCTCCTTAGGGGTGTCTACCTTGTGGACCGTGCCAAGCACAAGGAACGTCATCCTAGGACTGGTGCTGAGCCGCATATCCTAGAGGGAATCCCACTGTACTCCTTGTCCCAACCACGCAGGAGAATTGGTGAATCGGTACCACCCACACCTTCCGTGTCACCCCATGAGGCTAAAGACAAAGACCCCGAAGACCATGCCATAGGAACCAATAGTCAGGTCATTTCGGCCGACCCTTAAAAGTCGAGCCATGTTATTGTAATCCGTTGTACCCTGTTCGTTCGAATGAATGCTTGTATGGTGCTTGAATGAATTGCTTGTGTGCATTGTGTGGTATTATATATTATAAAAATATACCCTAGTAGGCTACTAGGAGAATCGCCTAATCTTGCCTTTTTCGCATTGAGCGAAGATGTCTCGTTGTTCGAGCCGAGTCCATGGACTCAATGCTCAGGAAGATGGGGAAGAGGTCAACCAGGGAAACCTAGGCGCTCAGAACGCAGCCGCCGAAGCACCAGCAATTGGACACCTACTGCCACTGCCCCCCCCCCCCCCGTGCCCCAGCACCCATTGATCTGGCAGCCATGTTGCAGTAGCGGAACCAACTCCTTCAAGCCCTTGTCACAACCCTTGGCAACAATAGACCTGCAATGCATCACAATGGCAATGGGAGCAAGATTGCAGATTTCAACCGTATGCAGCCACCCAAGTTTGGAGGATCAGACAATCCAATTGAGGCAGATGATTGGCTGCGTGAAATAGTGATGAAGCTTGAAGTAGTTCATGCGGATGACAGAGACAAGGTCTTGCTTGCAGTGTAGCAATTAAGGGGACCAGCCCTTGCTTGGTGGCATAGCTATCGGGAGATGAATGGGAATGCCAATGAGATGGTATGGGCTGAATTTGTCAGGATCTTTAGAGAGTAGCACATCCCCAGCAGTGTGATGAAGCTAAAGAAGGATGAGTTTAGGAAGCTTCATCAGGGTGGCATGACCGTAACTGAGTATCTGCATAAGTTCACGGAGTTGTCACGTTATGCACCTGAGGACATCAATGACGACAATAAGAAGCAAGAAGCTTTTCTTGGGGGTCTTAACCCAGAAATCAGAACCCTGGTTGAAGTCACCACCCATAGTGACTTTAATACCATGGTTAACAGGGTTATCACCACTGAGAGGAACAGGAAGGCAGAACTCAGTGAGCGCAAACATTGGTTTGAGAGCAAGCTGTAACACCCCATGTGTTACCAAGGCCCTGACTCCCTACTTGCACCCATGACCTGTTATTCCATTTGATTAAAAAAACTTGGAGGAGAGGGAGCACTTAAGACCTTGGAAGCATGAGTGAGCTAAGAGATGCCAAGGACCAAAGCATTACCCCAGCTTTTAGGCAATAATCACCTTGGGCAAGGAAGGATTGAACCTTGGGCCCCCTCTCTTGAAGCCTTCAGTTGAGAGAAAGATTAGGCAAATGCACATTTCATAATTTAAACCCTTAACCAAAGTTTAAGAGTACCAAAATGTTTATAAAAGAAGGAACTTTACAAAAAGACCCCTATAAGACCCCTAAATCAGCCCCCAAGTGGAAAACACTATGGAATCACCCCCATTCCTTCTAAGTCCAAAATCAACCCTAATTTAGAGATCAGGGATGTTCACCTAGCTAATGGCACCAAAACCCCAGGGTCTAAATAGCAAAAAGGAGCCAAATTATCTAAGGAACCCCCTAGAAGAGTTTGAACCCAAGCCAAGACCGTTTGACACAAGTTGGCACCTATTTTGTCTCAGGTTGAACAGTGCAGACAGACAAGACTTGGCGCCACCATATCTTCTAAACCAGGCCCGATCTTCCCTTGGAACTCACATGAACTAGGTAGCCCTAGGCGCAGGGAAGAAATCTTGCACAAGCCATATGGCAAGATTCGCACGTTTGGCTGCTCAGCAGGCGCAAGAACAAGGGCAGAAAGCAACGGCCATGTGTTCGACGCGCTCTGGGCTCGCCAGAGTGCTCCCGACGCACGCCCCGCGTGCCCCGCGTCGTGCCAAAGCCCAACCGGCGCCATGGCCCGCGCCCGCGCCTATAAAGCACCTAGGGACTTCAACCGTACCCCTCCGCGCATACTCGACCTCACCGGAGCCCAAAACCATCGGCGTTTGCCCGTGCACGGCGTGCCCGCGGCCGCCTGATCCCCCGCCACCGTAGACCGGCCAACAGAGCCCTTCCCAACCCCGTCTAATCCTTAGAATCGACCGTGCACGCCTCGGTGAAACTCCCCGAGCAAGGAATCTGAGTTTGCTTCGCTGGAGAAGCCAGCCCACGGTCGCCGGACTTCGCCCGACCGCCAGTGAACATAGACTGGGTAATCCTCTGTTCCATTCTTTGATTCCTTGTGCACATAGCCCCTACGTCACCCCATGAAGCTCACCGTGCCATTAGATTGAACTAGGTTGTCGTGGTTTGGCCGGAACAACCACCGCCGACGAGATCCCCCGCCTACGCACGTGGACCGGACGATTCCGGCCACCACCGCCGTCGAGCCGTACACCGTTGTGACCGCCAGGACCTCTCGGAGCCAACCCCGCCCCTCGCCGGACCTCTCTCGCCGCCGGTAAGCCGCGCCGCCCTTTTCTTTTCACGGGTACTGTGTAAACCGAGGGAGGGACCGCGGGGAAGAAGAAAAGGCTAGGGGGTTTTGCGCATTGTCAGCGACTCAGAGGAATAGTAGCGCGGGGGTATAACTGAAAGGATTAGTTCGGAAAGAACCCGAGGACTTCGGTGCAAAGTGGTTTTTCCAGGAAACCTCTTTATTAATCTGATTTAAATTCAAACAGAGCTTAAACAATTCATATCTTCTGTTTTGTTCACCCAAATTGAGTCAAACCAATTTTGCTAGATCTTAAATAATGTAAACTACTTAAGGAAAATATAAAATCCCTCAGTGTTACAGAAAACTTTAGAGTTGTGAATTAAAAGATTAATTAGCCAAAAGCAAAAAGAAATAAGGAAAAATAGTTACACTATTTAACTGAGGTTAAGAAAATTTAGAGAAGTACTTGATCATCTACTGACCTACTTAAAAATGATAAACCCCTCTGTATACCCCATTAAGGTAAAGTTTGCCTTTTATTTCACCTTGTGCTTAAAGACAAAGAAAATAGAAAAGGTAATTTAAATAGAGAACCAGGGAACACCCATATTTTTGTTAGTCTACTTATTCCATATAGTTCACTAGAAAAATCTATTATACCCTGGTTTAGTACAAAATAATTGGGATACCTTTTATTTTAAGAAAATAAGAAAAACTTAGAAAAACCCTAGAAAAATAACCCCAAGGAAAAAACACCCCAAACCTTGGGATAACTAATGTTTTGTTATTATGAACATAAGAAAAATACAAATTCTGTTGTTTGATATTTTTCAAATGACAAGTTAGTTATAAGCATCTTTTTGGCATAAAACTTTAGAAAATCACAACTAAATAACCACCAATTAACCTTCTGTGATTTTTGGCACAGAAACTTGTGATTACTGTTAGATACCAACAAAAATGACCCTTAAGGCAGAACCCACCCCTAGTTAAGAGTTGTAGTGTAAAGTGACCCCCTTTTGCCCAACTTTTGTTATTTTTGTCCAAGGCATACCCTTTTTATGATGGACCTCAAATTCATAGAACAAACTGTAGTAGCCAATAGCAACCCACTGTAATTTTTTTAGAATTGTTGGAGCAAGTTAAACCACTGTTGTAGTCCAAGCCCACACTAAGATTCAGAATTCTGAAATGAAAAAGGGGAAAGTGATAGTGGAAACTTGTGTCACCCTAACCCAACTAGCTAATACCCTTGGTTATTTGTCCACTGAAAAATATAATGGAAATACAAATCCACTATGCCTATCCTTAACAAAACCTAAACCTAGAGTGATAAGCATAAACCACTAAAAGCCACGTATGACCAAGAAACCTTAAGTTACTAACTAACTTGGTTTTATCTTCCATTAGCGTAATGTTGTTAAATCCTGCATAATCATGACATACATATTCATTGCACTCAATAGACTGCAACCTCGCTGACGGAGAGTACGTCCTCGTGCCGGAGCAAGGAGCTGCTCAGGAGGTAGCCCCGGATCCAGCACCAGAGCCTGCACCAGAGGATCTGCCTGCCACAGCTTTGGAAGGCAAGCCCCGGTTTTATGCATAACCTGTTATCTATGATATTTTAATACACTTAATGATTGTAGGATTGAATGTGCACTTAAGTGTAGGAGTTGCTTGAAACCCTAGTTGCATGATCTCAGGAATCCTTTTGAGATGGATACTAGCATACTAGGTCGAGTAGCTGCTCTACTAATTAGGGATCTCGGTAGAAGTCAAGTGATTTTTCTAGCACTCACGCGAGGTCAGGAATTGATTGTCTCCACTTTATTATCATAATGATGTTGATCTATGGACAACAATCCATGGGGATTGGTTGTCTACAAGACGGAAATTGGAATAAGGATTAAGGTGTGGTACCGTGAGTTAAGCGTTTGAACGTACTAAGCACATGCCGAGAAATATGGTAAATCGGTAAGCCTAGTACCTGATTGAACCTGCCAGCGGACATATCCCCTCACGGGACCTGAGACGTGGTCTCCCATTCCGGTTATGGTGGGTACAAGTGCGATCACTGCACGACGGCAGTCGGGGTCAGTGAGGCATTGTACGCCAAGGCGGTGAGCCCTGATCTACTGCTAGGGAATCGATGGGGACGGTTGATGTGTGTGGGGATGGAGTGCCTCGCCACGTCGTGTGTTTAGGTTTATCTTGCAAGGTTTAAAAACTCGATTCGAATCGTCTGCTTCTCGCAGCTAATGAGACTGCTTGATCCATGCTGCTGCATTGAGTAACAAGTGAAAATGTGATGAGTTGACACAAGATGTTGATTGCTAAATATGTTTTATACTATGTATGAGTAGATAGTACACTTTTAGCCTTAAGAGAGTCACACTTAAACTTGACAAAGATAAAACTTGATTTATAAACTCAGCTAGTGCTTTTGGCAACCAAACCCCACAGCCAAATAGTTGCATGTCTAGAGGTAGAGGAGTAGACTCCTCACACCGGGTAAGTCTAGCTGAGTATTAGTATACTCAGCCTTGCTTGTGGCATAATTTTACAGGTTCTTTGGAGGACATGGTTGCTGGAGTGACTTGGTCGTCCATCTTGCCACCGGGTTGGACTATCGAGTGGGACCCCACCTCGGCCGAGGAGGAGCATGAGTGATGGGACAGGCTTCCCCATCTCTCTGTTTATTTATCGTTAGTTTTATTCCGCTGCACTTCGAACAATGATGACTACTTTTGCAAAAACTCCGATGATGATGTAATAAATTTAATACTCCTTAATGTATGGTTTTATGCTTTATTGTATTTGCTCTGTGACTCACCATCGAGTGAGACTGTGGTACTTGATCCTGTCAGTGGCCCCGTCGGACTAGATCCGAGGGATTGACGGGTTATTCCCATTTAAATGTGGTCTTGCCTCCAAGGCGGGATTTAGGCACTTAAGTTGGAATAATTCGGGCAGTTCCGCCACAGCTGGTATCGGAGCTTGTACCACCACAGAGGAGTCAATAAACTATAAATACCATCCTTTCCCAAGTAAAACTTGATAGAAACCAATGTTGGATAGATCATAGGACGATCAGGATAGACCTAGGACGTGAGGCCTTAGGATGATAGAGGGGTAGTTAGGTGGCTAAGTGATTAAGCCCTACAGGCTACTATAAGGGATGGGAGTTCCTCCCTATTCCCTCTAAGATTGATGTGAGGTCGTTCAGGACGAGCATGCATGCATCCTTAATTAAACAAATGAATAATGGGTAAAAACTTTGATACAAATGACGACCAAATAAGTACCCCCAGTTCCGCTGCCATGGTTATAGAGAGGCTGAGTTGTGATTCCTTTTTCTTTTTATAATTCTTTTTCTTTTACTTACGCTTAACCGTACACAGATGACTTCTCACGGATCCTCGGACGAAGGGAATGCACTGTCCCACACTGACGGGCTTGCACGAGAGGGCTTTCCCCGTATTTTGTGGGAGGTACTTCAGGGAGCTGGTTACATGACACCTCCCCAGTACGCGGTGCTGCAGTTCGAGAAGCACCGAGTACCCCGTTGTAGGGTGAGGATGACCCTAGAGCCTCATCCCATACAGCCAGGCTAGCATTCGCTGAACTCTGAGTCCTTTGGATATCGGACTGAGGATACGATTGAGGCGATTGCTCTTCACGGATTGACCACTTTCTGCGGATTCCACCCCTTGGAGCTGTCCACTCACCCCATTGGCTTGTTCCCCGCCGAGAAGGAGGACGACCCAATGTGGAAGGACCGAGTGGAGCATGCCAAGGACATCTGGGCTCTCTACCCAGGCCAGACTGCTCACATGACGGTGCAGTGCATGAATGCCCTGTATCGTCTGCAAGTGATGCGTGGTGAGGCAATGTCCCATCTGATGGCATTATTGGAGGCAACCAAGATCACCTTAGACAACAGAGAGGAGCTTGTGGTTGACTTGTCCACTAAGATGGTAGAAAAAGATCTACATGTGGAGCAGTTGTCAGATGAAATTCACGAGCTTGAGGAGCTAGTGGGAACGAGGGAGAACACCATCGAGGTTCTCGAGGATCAGCTTATTAACACCCAGCAGCAGCTTGCCGAGGCTAACGAGCACCTGGATATGCATCACCAGGAGATTCAGGATATGGGGGCCAACGAGCATGTCGACATCGAGGGAGGAGAGGAGTCTGCCTCCAGTTTGGACACTGCAGGCTCAGGGAGACCACCTTCCCCCGAGTGGAGTGTTGCCTCGTTCGCTCACTAGGTCGCAGGGATAGAGTAGAAGTCGGTGATGGTAGAACTCCTTGAAGCTAGCTTAGCTTTTGCACCCCTAGGGTACTAGGCTAGATAGAGTTGAGTCTTTTGGGCTATTGATGTAATCGCGATAAACTTCTTTTGGAAGCATGGTTGATGAATGATGTCAGTCTAAATTTAAGGAGGAAAGTTTATGCCATGTGAAATCTTTTATGATTATGCAAGAATCTATCAGTTTCGCCTTTTGACTCTTTCATCGCGATTAAACCTTGAACCTCAAGTTGTGATATTGAGAATATATGTGATTTTTCAGATGGCCGGGAGAGCGCGTCGTGGACAGAATGAGCGCATTCCTCCACCACCGCCTCCACCTCCTACTCTGCAGGAGCTGATGGCTTAGCAAAATGAGATCTTGAGACAGCTAGTTCAGCGTCAGCCACCACCTCAGCACTATGGTGGTGGTGATCATCAGCGTCACCCTGCAGCAGCCACTTACCAGGAGTTCCTTAGTACCCAGCCACCATTGTTCACCAGGGCAGAGGACCCACTCGATGCGGATGTATGGTTGAGAGTAGTGGAATCCAAATTTCCGCTACTCCATGGAGTTTGCTCGGAGGTCACTAAGGTCAGGTTCGCCACCCAGCAGCTTTGCGGACCCGCAAGGACTTGGTGGGACCATTTTCTTGCTATGCAGCCAGATGACCGAGAGGTGGAATTGAGAGAGTTCAAGGCATCTTTCAGGGGCCACCATATACCAGCAGGCATTATAGACCGAAAGCTCAACGAGTTTCTGGTGCTCACTCAGGGAAACCGGACAGTGTTACAGTATGCTCAGGCCTTTAATGACCTATGCCAGTATGCTGGGTATCATGCAGACATGGACGAGAAGAAGAGGGACAGGTTCAGGAGGGGGCTCAGCACTAAGCTCCGTGACCGTCTCAACACCGTCAGGGCCAACAGCTATAATGAGTTGGTCAACATGGCCATTTCCCAGGAGGACTGTATCACGGCTCGTCAGGCTGAGAAGAAGAGGAAGACCACTGTGGCAGGACCTTCAACCCCGCCGCAGCGCTTCAGGATTGTGTCTGACACTCAGAACAGGGGACCTCAGCAGCAGCAAGGGCGTTGGGTGATCCGACCACAGCAGCAGCAGGCACCCAACCGCACCTAGTTTCTAGCACAGAGGAACAATCAACAGCAGCAGCAACCTCGTCAAGCCAATGACAACAGGTGTTTCACTTCTGGCAACACCGGACACTATGCCAAGAATTGCCCCAGGAACCAGCAGAAGCAGGGACAGAATGCTAACTAGAACCAAGGCAAGAGGCAGAAGGTGCAAGTGAGGCAAGGCAGGCTGAACTTCACTACCATGGCTGATATTCCAGAGGGAGCACCCGTCATGACTGGTATCTTTACAGTTTTGAAATATCCTGCTATTATTCTTTTTGATTCTAGTGCATCGCATAGTTTTATCAGTGCCAAATTTAGTGCCAAGTGTCAGTTACCTTTTCACCACACCAATGGGGGTATTACAATTTCAACACCAGGAGGCAGGATTGCCACTAATCAAATCAGCAAGAATGTGCCTATAAAGTTTGGCAGTTTGATAATTAAAACCAACCTTCTTATTTTGGGTTTGGATAGTGTGGATATCATATTGGGAACTGACTGGTTGACCAAACATCAGGCAGTGATTGATATTGCAGTTAGGGCCATTGAAGTGCACTCACCGACCCGTGGTGAAACCACATTATATTTACCCGACCAAGGATGTACCCGTTCCTGTGCCTTCACCATGATAGAGTCACCTATTGAGAAGATTCCCGTAGTCTGTGACTACCCAGATGTTTTTCCGGATGAATTGCTAGGGATGCCACCTGACAGAGACATCGAGTTCGCAATCGAATTACAACCCGGGACTGCTCCTATCTCCAAGAGACCCTATAGGATGCCTCCCTCGGAATTGGCAGAACTAAAAAAGCAACTACAAGAGTTGCTGGACAAGGGGTTCATTCGCCCAAGTACTTCACCGTGGGGATGTCCAGCCTTGTTTGTAATGAAGAAGGATGAAAGTTTGAGAATGTGTGTTGATTACCGCCCTCTCAATGCGGTGACCATCAAGAACAAATACCCACTGCCCCGCATTGACGTTTTGTTTGATCAGTTGGTGGGAGCCAAAGTGTTCTCCAAGATAGACCTTCGCTCGGGCTACCATCAGATCAAGATCCGTGCCAGTGATATTCCAAAGACTGCTTTCTCTACCAGATATGGGCTCTATGAGTTTTTGGTGATGTCTTTTGGGCTGACCAATGCCCCGGCTTATTTTATGTACCTGATGATCGAACTCAGTATTCATGCCAGAGCTGGACAAATTCGTGGTCGTTTTCATTGATGATATTCTGATTTATTCCAAGAATGAAGTCGAGCACACTAAACATTTGCATACTGTACTTCAGAGACTGCGCGACCATCAGTTGTATGCCAAATTGTCTAAATGTGAATTCTGGCTGAAGGAAATTAAATTCTTGGGTCACACAATTTCTCAGGATGGGATATCTGTTGATCCTGAGAAGGTACAAGAGGTAATGGATTGGAAACCCCCAACTATAGTGAGGCAGATTCGGAGTTTTCTGGGATTGGCAGGGTATTATCGACGATTTATTTCGGATTTCTCCAGAATTGCCAAGCCAATGACTGAACTGTTGAAGAAGGGAGTCAAGTTTAATTGGAGCCAAAAGTGTGAGGATGCCTTTCATACCCTAAGACAACATTTGACGACAGCCCCAGTGTTAGCTCAACCTGATAACACCAAGCCCTTTAAAGTATATTGCGATGCTTCCAGTACTGGTTTGGGATGTGTCTTAATGCAAGATAACAGAGTAATTGCTTATGCCTCCCGAGCACTCAGACCCCATGAGTAGAACTACCCTACCCATGATCTGGAGTTAGCAGCCGTGGTTCATGCTCTCAAGATATGGAGACATTACTTGATGGGAGCTCACTGTAACATTTACACTGATCATAAGAGTCTCAAATACATTTTCACTCAGGCAGACCTTAACATGAGGCAGAGGAGATGGTTAGAGCTAATCAAGGACTATGATTTGGAGGTGCATTACCACCCTGGCAAAGCCAATGTTGTGGCAGATGCTTTGAGCAGAAAGGCCCAGTGCAATTGTATGAACATGGATGCAAGAGTCACCACCCTGTGTGATGAGTTGTGTAAGCTGAACCTAGAAGTTGTTTCTTCAGGTGCTTTAACTTATATCTCGGTGGAGTCCACATTACAAGAGCAAATAGTCAGGGCACAGATTGAAGACAAGGGTGTTCAGGTCATCAAGGAAATGATCAAGTAGAAAGCCGAAAAATACAAATGCTTCCGTCAGGACAGCAAGGGAATTCTACGGTTTGGAGATCAATTGGTTGTTCCCAAGGACCCTGAGCTCAGAAAGAAGATATTGGATGAAACTCACCTTTCAAAATTCTCCATGCACCCCGGTAGTAATAAGATGTATCATGATCTCAAATCCCTATATTGGTGGACCAGAATGAAGAGGGAGATTGCTAAGTATATATCAGAATGTGACACATGCCGGAGAATCAAGGCCAGTCATTTGAAGACCGCAGGTCCTTTGCAACCCCTTCCCATACCATCTTGGAAATGGGAGGACGTTTGCATGGATTTCATCGTGGGATTGCCCAATACCTCTCGACACCATGATTCCATCTGGGTCATTGTGGACAGATTGACCAAGTCAGCCCATTTCTTGCCAGTACACACCACCCACAGGACGGAGAAGTATGCAGAAATCTACATTGACCAGATAGTTCGTTTGCATGGAATACCAAGGACTATAGTATCAAACAGAGGAGCACCATTTGTGGCACGATTTTGGGAGCAATTGCAGGAATAACTTGGGACCCATGTAATACGAAGCTCAGCATACCATCCTCAAACAGATGGCTAGACAGAAAGGGTAAATCAGATTTTGGAAGACATGTTAAGGGCATGTGTGCCACACTACGGAAAGGATTGGGACAAGTGTCTTTCTTTGGCAGAGTTTTCTTATAATAACAGCTACCAGTCTAGTTTGAAGATGGCACCTTTTGAAGCCTTATATGGGAGAAGGTGTAGAACACCGCTAATTTGGTCACAAGCCGGAGAGAGAGAAATTTTTGGACCAGATTTGGTACTTGAAGCAGAGGAAAAGGTCAGAGTCATTAAGAAGAACTTAGAAGCTGCTCAGGCCAGGCAAAAGAGCTATCATGATAAGAGGCAGAAACCTCTACAGTTTGAAGTGGGAGAGCATGTTTATCTTAAGGTGTCACCCACCAAGGGTGTCCAGAGATTTGGAATCAAGGGAAAATTAGCTCCTCGCTACATTGGACCCTACGAGATCAAGGAGACTTGTGGACCAGTAGCATATCAATTGAAGTTGCCACCACACATGTCAGCTATTCATGATGTGTTCCATGTATCTCAGCTGCGAAAATGTGTTCGCTTACCCACTGAAGTGCTACCTGACCCTGAGATTAAGATAGAACCAGATCTGTCCTATCAAGAGTACCCCGTTAAGGTATTGGATCAGAAGGAGAGATCAACGCGGGCAAGGTCGATCAGAATGTATAAAGTTCAGTGGAGTCACCATTTAGTAGAGGAAGCTACATGGGAGACTGAGGATTTTCTAAGTTCTCGCTTCTCTGACTTTCTGCCCAAAGGAGTCGGTACGTAACCCAAAACCCCACCCCCACCTGCCCTCTGAATACAAATATAAGAAAAACTTAGATGATAAGGGTAGTCTAAGTTGTGGTTTTAACTGAAAAAGGACTTCCTTCTGAAGTTGCAAAGAGGATGACATTCGAAGAGCAGTTAACTAGAGAAACTTGGATAAAGGAAGAAACCACACATCAGCACACCTTCATGGCACCCCTCCAAGGGACTCTACCTAAAATCTCGGGACGAGATTCCTTTAAGGGGGGAGGGCTGTAACACCCCATGTGTTACCAAGGCTCTGACTCCCTACTTGCACCCATGACCTGTTATTCCATTTGATTAAAAAAACTTGGAGGAGAGGGAGCACTTAAGACCTTGGAAGCATGAGTGAGCTAAGAGATGCCAAGGACCAAAGCATTACCCCAGCTTTTAGGCAATAATCACCTTGGGCAAGGAAGGATTGAACCTTGGGCCCCCTCTCTTGAAGCCTTCAGTTGAGAGAAAGATTAGGCAAATGCACATTTCATAATTTAAACCCTTAATCAAAGTTTAAGAGTAATAAAATGTTTACAAAAGACAGTAAAGGAACTTTACAAAAAGACCCCTATAAGACCCCTAAATCAGCCCCCAAGTGGAAAACACTATGGAATCACCCCCATTCCTTCTAAGTCCAAAATCAACCCTAATTTAGAGATCAGGGGTGTTCACCTAGCTAATGGCACCAAAACCCCAGGGTCTAAATAGCAAAAAGGAGCCAAATTATCTAAGGAACCCCTGGAAGAGTTTGAACCCAAGCTAAGACCGTTTGACACAAGTTGGCACCTGTTTTGTCTCGGGTTGAACAGTGCAGACAGACAAGACTTGGCGCCACCATATCTTCTAAACCAGACCCGATCTTCCCTTGGAACTCACATGAACTAGGTAGCCCTAGGCACAGGGAAGAAATCTTGCACAAGCCATATGGCAAGATTCGCATGTTTGGCTGCTCAGCAGGCGCAAGAACAAGGGCAGAAAGCAACGGCCACGTGTTCGACGCGCTCTGGGCTCGCCAGAGCACGCCTGACGCGCGCCCCGCGTCGCGCCAAAGCCTAGCCGGCGCCATGGCCCGCGCCCGCGCCTATAAAGCACCTAGGGACTTCAACCGTACCCCTCCGCGCACACTCGACCTCACCGGAGCCCAAAACCACCGGCGTTTGCCCGTGCACGGCGTGCCCGTGGCTGCTCGATCCCCCTCCACCGTAGACCGGCCAACAGAGCCCTTCCCAACCCCGTCCAATCCTTAGAATCGACTGTGCATGCCTCGGTGAAGCTCCTCGAGCAAGGAATCGGAGTTTGCTTCGCCGGAGAAGCCAGCCCACGGTCGCCGGACTTCACCCGACCGCCGGTGAACGTAGACAGGGTAATCCTCTGTTCCATTCTTCGATTCCTTGTGCACATAGCCTCTACGTCACCTCGTGAAGCTCACCGTGCCATTAGATTGAACTAGGTCGCCGTGGTTTGGTCGGAACAACCACCGCCGACGATTCCGGCCACCATCGCCGTCGAGTCATACACCGTTCTGACCGCCAGGACCTCCCGGAGCCAACCCCGCCCCTCGCCGGACCTCTCTCGCCGTCGGTAAGCCGCGCTGCCCTTTTCTTTTCACGGGTACTGTGTAAACCGAGGGAGGGACCGCGGGGAAGAAGAAAAGGCTAGGGGGTTTTGCGCATTGTCAGCGACTCAGAGGAATAGTAGCGCGGGGGTATAACTGAAAGGATTAGTTCGGAAAGAACCCGAGGACATCGGTGCAAAGTGGTTTTTCCAGGAAACCAATTTATTAATCTGATTTAAATTCAAACAGAGCTTAAACAATTCATATCTTCTGTTTTGTTCACCGAAATTGAGTCAAACCAATTTTGCCAGATCTTAAATAATGTAAACTACTTAAGGAAAATATAAAATCCCTCAGTGTTACAGAAAACTTTAGAGTTGTGAATTAAAAGATTAATTGGCTAAAAGCAAAAAGAAATAAGGAAAAATAGTTACACTATTTAACTGAGGTTAAGAAAATTTAGAGAAGTACTTGATCATCTACTGACCTACTTAAAAATGATAAACCCCTCTGTATACCCCATTAAGGTAAAGTTTGCCTTTTATTTCACCTTGTGCTTAAAGACAAAGAAAATAGAAAAGGTAATTTAAATAGAGAACCAGGGAACACCCATATTTTTTTTAGTCTACTTATTCCATATAGTTCACTAGAAAAATCTATTATACCCTGGTTTAGTACAAAATAATTGGGATACCTTTTATTTTAAGAAAACAAGAAAAACTTAGAAAAACCCTAGAAAAATAACCCCAAGGAGAAAACACCCCAAACCTTGGGATAACTAATGTTTTGTTATTATGAACATAAGAAAAATACAAAATCTGTTGTTTGATATTTTTCAAATGACAAGTTAGTTATAAGCACCTTTTTGGCATAAAACTTTAGAAAATCACAACTAAATAACCACCAATTAACCTTCTGTGATTTTTGGCACAGAAACTTGTGATTACTGTTAGATACCAACAAAAATGACCCTTAAGGCAGAACCCACCCCTAGTTAAGAGTTGTAGTGTAAAGTGACCCCCTTTTGCCCAACTTTTGTTATTTTTGTCCAAGGCATACCCTTTTTATGATGGACCTCAAATTCATAGAACAAACTGTAGTAGCCAATAGCAACCCACTGTAATTTTTTTTAGAATTGTTGGAGCAAGTTAAACCACTGTTGTAGTCCAAGCCCACACTAAGATTCAGAATTCTGAAATGAAAAAGGGGAAAGTGATAGTGGAAACTTGTGTCACCCTAACCCAACTAGCTAAAACTCTTGGTTATTTGTCCACTGAAAAATATTAGGGAAATACAAATCCACTATGCCTATCCTTAACAAAACCTAAACCTAGAGTGATAAGCATAAACCACTAAAAGCCATGTATGACCAAGAAACCCTAAGTTACTAACTAACTTGGTTTTATCTTCCTTTAGCGCAATGTTGTTAAATCCTGCATAATCATGACATACATATTCATTGCACTCGATAGACTGCAACCTCGCTGACGGAGAGTACGTCCTCGTGCCGGAGCAAGGAGCTCCTCAAGAGGTAGCCCCGGATGCAGCACCAGAGCCTGCACCAGAGGATCTGCCTGCCACAGCTTTGGAAGGCAAGCCCCGGTTTTATGTATAACCTGTTATCTATGATATTTTAATACACTTAATGATTGTAGGATTGAATGTGCACTTAAGTGTAGGAGTTACTTGAAACCCTAGTTGCATGATCTCAGGAATCCTTTTGAGATGGATACTAGCATACTAGGTCGAGTAGCTGCTCTACTAATTAGGGATCTCGGTAGAAGTCGAGTGATTTTTCTAGCACTCACGCGAGGTCAGGAATTGATTGTCTCCACTTTATTATCATAATGATGTTGGTCTGTGGACAACAATCCATGGGGATTGGTTGTCTACAAGACGGAAATTGGAATAAGGATTAAGGTGTGGTACCGTGAGTCAAGCGTTTGAACGTACTAAGCACATGCCGAGAAATATGGTAAATCGGTAAGCCTAGTACCTGATTGAACCTGCCAGTGGACATATTCCCTCACGCGACCTGAGACGTGGTCTCCCATTCTGGTTATGGTGGGTACAAGTGCGGTCACTGCACGACGGCAGTCGGGGTCAGTGAGGCATTGTACGCCAAGGCGGTGAGCCCTGATCTACTGCCAGGGAATCGATGGGGATGGTTGATGTGTGTGGGGACGGAGTGCCTCGCCACGTCGTGTGTTTAGGTTTATCTTGCAAGGTTTAAAAACTCGATTCGAATCGTCTGCTTCTCGCAGCTAATGAGACTGCTTGATCCATGCTGCTGCATTGAGTAACAAGTGAAAATGTGATGAGTTGACACAAGATGTTGATTGCTAAATATGTTTGATACTATGTATGAGTAGATAGTACACTTTTAGCCTTAAGAGAGTCACACTTAAACTTGACAAAGCTAAAACTTGATTTATAAACTCAGCTAGTGCTTTTGGCAACCAAACCTCACAGCCAAACAGCTGCATGTCTAGAGGTAGAGGAGTAGACTCCTCACACCGGGTAAGTCTAGCTGAGTATTAGTATACTCAGCCTTGCTTGTGGTATAATTTTACAGGTTCTTTGGAGGACATGGTTGCTGGAGTGACTTGGTCGTCCATCTTGCCACCGGGTTGGACTGTCGAGTGGGACCCCACCTCGGCCGAGGAGCATGAGGTGTGATGGGACAGGCTTCCCCATCTCTCTGTTTATTTATCGTTAGTTTTATTTCGCTGCACTTCGAACAATGATGACTACTTTTGCAAAAACTCCGATAATGATGTAATAAATTTAATACTCCTTAATGTATGGTTTTATGCTTTATTGTATTTGCTCTGCGACTCACCATCGAGTGAGACTGTGGTACTTGATCCTGTCAGTGGCCCCATCGGACTAGATCCGAGGGATTGACGGGTTATTCCCATTTAAGTGTGGTCTAGCCTCCAAGGCGGGATTTAGGCACTTAAGTTGGAATAATTCGGGCAGTTCCGCCACACAAGAAGCCCCAACAGGCAGAAAAGTTTCAAAAGACTCAGTTTCCACCACACCCAGGATAGAGGAGCCAGGGTGCCTTCTCATTTAAGGTGCACCCCGGTTCTTTTCAGAAACCATCTCAGTCAGCTCCAGTTATGAAGACCCAGAGTAACTTCTGCACTTAGCAGTCTGGTGGAAGTCAGTTGACCAATGTGAGGACTTGTTTCCACTGCCGTGAAGCTGGACACTACAAGGCCAATTGTCCTTACCTCAGCTAGCATGCTCCTTCTGTCTTCTCCAACTCTGTTCAAGGACCAAAGCAGCAGACTGGAGCCAACCGTGTGTAACACCCCTGGTGTTACTACTACTAAAACTTGAGCATGACGTCATAAACATTGGCATTTCATATGTTTGACACACCTAGAGTGCATTCACTAGGTAAAAATTTCGAAAAAGTTGTATTATTTTGGTGTTTTGCAAATAGAACCCTGGAACAGGGGACTTAACCCAAAACAGGGTTTAAAGGGGTAAAACATAGCCCAAATTGAGAAAACCCAAAAGCTTTAGCGGAATAGTCATAAAATGTTCCCAAAAATGAATTTGAACCACATTTATACCCCTGAGATACCAGAAACCCTAATTGGAACCCTGGAAAACCCTAAATCCAAACCCTAGGGGCCTATGTGCAAAAGTAGTGCACATTTGGACTAAAGTGTAAAAACTACAATGTTAAGGCATATAAAGTCATATGGTTCACATTCATGAAGATTTGCAAGCTAAACCCTAGGTTTTGGACTAAATTGCAAAAAGTACCACTTGACCGCTATATAGCCTAAGTCTGAAATCAGTGTTATGATCACAACTTTGAGCCCTTGTAACTTTCAAATTCTAGAGTTTTTGCCCTAGGTCACCACATCAAATTTGTAGACCTATTAAAGGGGAATAACTTTGCTTAAAAGGTTAAGCATTGTTATTATGAAAAATTGGGAGATAATTAAGCCCTAAGCTGGACTGTCAGGCTACTTAAGATCTGAAATTGGATTACCAGTGGGTTTGAGTCAACTTTGGAGCTCTGTAGATTGAGAGATTTAAAGAATTTGCTCGGGATCATTATAACAAAGTTATAGAGCTATTATAGAGGAACAGCTTTGCTGCAGATGTTAAGTCGTGGTACCATATAAAAATTGGAGTTATTTTGATCTAAAGTCGGGCTGTTTGACGCAGTTGTACTGAATCCAAACACTGAAATTACAAAATCAGCATCACCGGAGATAAGGACGCCACCATGGCGTGGGATGGGTCGTCGGCGTCCGCGGTAAAGGGTCCACGGCGACGTGGAAGAAAGTTACTGAGGTGGCGCTACCCGGTTAATCGGCGGCCACCGGACTTTCGCCGTGACTCTGCCGCACGGGTGTGCTCGCCAGCGCAGTCACAGCTCAGGGATCTCATCCATCTTCGGCTGGCTGACTATAAATTGAGTCCAGGCACTGCTTCTTCGTTGCATCACGTGCACAAGCTCTTAGGCAATTGACTCAATTCCATCGAAGAACCCATAAATCCCTCGTTTCCTGTTCTTAGCTCCGCCGTAAGGACTCCATCGTGGTCATCACTCCTCGGGTCAGTATCTACCAAATTACTTCCTGTTCTAGTTTGTCTTTGATCTCCTATTGCTCTCAATTACGACCAATTGAAGCCTGACCGAAGCCCTTCACCGGAACGCGCACCTGCTCTGTAAAGCGCCGCCGTGACACCCTCTCCGGAGCCCCGCGTTTCTATTCACGTTTAGTTCAAATTTTTGTATGTACATCACCACTGGTTGGCCTGTGAGGCTTTCCCAAGCTTCAATTTGGTCGTTCGCGCCATCGGTTGGCCAGAACACTTCCATCCATATGACCATCCGCCCTGTCACCGTGGACCGGTAGATTCGTAGTCACAACGATGAAATTGAATTGGGGGAAGTGTTCGGTAGAGGTTCAATTGTGTCCCTATCACCCGGGCGCTCCAGCCGTGGCGGCATCTGGCCGGAATAGGCTCGTCGGAGATCGGCCGAGAGCTGTCCACCGTCGGGGACCTCACCTTGTGAAGGATTAGAACGTGGAGGGGTTTTCTGTAATACGTCAGTAACTCATTGAATAGTGCTTCGGTTCTGCTTCTGGTTATTCAAAAAGGCAAGGACCCCTGTGCAAAGTGGCACAGGCGCTGGCGCGCTTCTGTCCACAGTTGGGCCGTCTGGGCTGAATGCAGCCCAACACTATTCAATCTTTTCACTTTTCTTTTTCTGTTCAATTTTAGGAATTTGTAGAAAATTGGAGAAAAATCCTAAAAATGTCAAACCAATTTTCCTAGATTCCTAATCTTTCATAGTATTTAGTAAAAATAGTTTCATGATTTTTAAGTTAAATAGGGAATTTTGGAGTATTTAAAATAGCCTAAAACATTAGTTCTGGATTTTAAAAAATAAATGGTAATTCCAAAAATTCCCAAACCTTTTTATTTTAACTTTAAGCATTATTTAGAAGCCTTGGGTAGAGTTTGGTTTGAATTGGACCTTGTTGATAACTAGAACCCAAAACCCTACCCCCTGCCCTTTGAATTCCTTTACTGACTCCGAAAACCCTAGTTTCCCGGAGAACCGTGAAGGAAAATTGTATTCAAGACTTTAGATAATAAATTCTTATTATCTTTGCACTCTCATGAGCATTACATGGCATTCATTCTTATATACACATATATATGGTGATGTTTAGAAAACGAAGAAGTCGAAGTAACTGAAGAGAAGACACCACCACCACCTTTGGAATCTTAGACAGGAAATTGTTTCTACTTTGATATCTGCGGGTCCGAGCCTGACTCACCTATCAACGAAGGCAAGCCCCAGTGCATTTGCCACCTTCCTTGATGTTTTTAAAATCTTTCTCACTTGATTAATGCATTAGGTGATAGGAGTTGAATGCTTAAACAATTCCTGCATTACCTTCCTTGTACTTGATTACTTTCCTTGGAACCCTGTTTTTACAAAAGGTTTTTACTATGCTTAGTATTGCTCTAGCAAAACAAAAGGTTTTGTTTTACAAAAGATGCTTGGCAAAGTGGGAGGGATGTTTTTGAAAATAAAACTTGATGGTGGATCCATCAAGGCCTTGATGGGTTCAACATCAGAAAAGATGTATCTCTGCCAGGTACCAAACTTTGGGTTGAAATGATTAAGCGGAGACCGGGCAGGTGACTTGCACGAGAAGAGAGTCTCGGTGTAGTGTCTCCATCTGAGTCGATTAAGGACTGTGTCGATGTAGGCTTTATGATCGAGGACCCTTTAACTGGTCACATGCCTTGTCATGGGTAAGCCTTGCCTCGGGCAGACTAAGGCCAGAATAAGATAACACGAAATGGGCGTGGAGCGGTGGCGAGAGTAGCGTGTACCCTCCATGGCAAGAGGCTGGACGGTGGTGTATCTGTGCTCTCGGTTCGCGTGAACCTTATCTGGTCTTAAGAACCCCGGTGGCGGGTTGACATATGCAAGGGTTAAGTGCTACATATGTCGTGTGATTGGAGATCCTCAGCTGAGTATAATCGATTCGGATCGCCATACATTCGCGGTTATGAAGACTTGGTCACTTACCTATACGTAGAACTCCAGTAAAGACAAAGGACTTGTTAAGAAATTGGCTAGTGCAGGTTAAGTGATTGAACTAGGTTAGAAAGAACTCTAGATGCAGGTAATTGTACCTAACTTGACAATAAAATTGGATTTTTAAGGATCCACTTTTAGTAAGCATTTATGCAAAACAGTCTTTGATCATTGAGAGTCCTTACCTTGACTCCCTTATAACCAGCATACCCTTGAGAGTCTTTCCTTTAGTCGGGTAAGACTTGCTGAGTAATTCCGTACTCAGGGTTTTATTCCCTATTGTTTTTAGGTGAGGAAGCAACAAACTTTTGTTGCTTTTGTACCAAGGTGGTGTCAAATGAAGAAAAGCAAGAATGAAGCTGTGGGAGGACCTAGTCCTCCATGAAAACTTTTATGTAAGAACTTATCAGGAGGAGTTTTTACCTCCCTTGGTATTGTAATAATAAGTACTCTGCACTCGTGTTTATATGCTGGTCTGTAATAACCAACATTATCTTACTTTCAAATAAATGTAAGTTTATGTAATCGCTTCCGCATTTCTGTATCTCCGATGTTCTGTAATGTCTGCGTGACAGGAAAAACGCTCTTGGGAAAGGTGAGAAAAGCAGATACCAAACTTGTCAAGTGATTCAGGGGCACCTACAGGGTTGTCTGAGGTCCGTTGGACAAGGACAACTGTAGGTGGGCCTAATGACTTGGGAGGTTCCGTCGCAGCTGGTATCGGAGTGAAGCCCTTTTCTGCAGATATTATGAGGCATCTTAAATAGAATTTTTCTAACCGACTTATCTAGAAAATTTGTTTCTTTCTTATCTAAGTAATTCTGAAGAGTTTATCTTAAAGACCAGATAGGAAGAGTGCAATGTATAGAAGGTGTGAATCAACTAAGGTTGATTCTATAATTACACATGCATCATGCTAAGAACTATACTAATAAAATTTTCCCCTTAGAAAAATGCCGCCGCGCACAAGGAAAACCGCGCGTAAGTCAACTGGCCCAATTGGTGTACCCCGTCATCAACTCGCTCCCAGACATGAGGATAGCAGTAGTGGGAGTAACGATCCGATCGGGGATCTTGAAGCCCAAGTAAATCATCTTCAAGCGGAACTTCAACACAGGACTAACATATGGGTCGCGGATGGCGACAGAATAAATGAATTGAGAAGCCACATCCGCCGCCTGCAGGATCAGCTTGCTGATCGAGATTTAGCGCTCGACTGGCCGGTTCAGTCTCGTTCGCTTGCCTGGGCTAAGGAGGCAAAAGCTCGAGCCCGAGTCGAAGAACTTAGCTCAGCTATTGATAATCTGCAGGCATATTGCAATACTCTACATGAGGAAGTTCATGTACTATATTCACAATTGCACCCCAGCGTACCTGCAAATCCTGTCGGGACAGAAGCCGGACCTTCTCATGTAGCGGGAGAAGCTTTTGGTGGCGAATTGGACCTTTTCAGGCCCCCTCCCTCCATGAAGTTGGTCGATGAGTGGTCTCCTACGCCCGACAGTGAGGCTGCTAAGAGTGATAGGAAGTAAGAATAGTATAGAAGTAGTGTTATTGTATAATAGGTATTGTAATCCTATTGTAAAGGTTCGAGTCCGTAACATTACTCTTTTTAGTAATGTAAAATGGATGGTTTTTTCTTTGGCATATTATATTTGTTTCCAAATGTTTGTTGCCTCAGATGCCGTCCAAGACCCAATCACAGGATGCAGCTGGAACCTCGAGTGGGAGGGAGTCCACCCCGAATCCACCTCTAGTCCCTCCCACACTTGCCGAGGCTATCGCCGCCTTGGTAAACGTGACAGCGGATAACACCCGTTTCCTACGGGAGATGGCGAGTCAGCAGCTTCAACAACAAGGCGGACGGGGCTATCCGCAAGGGCTCGTGAGACATCTTATTTAGACTTCTCCGAAACGCGTCCACCGCTGTTTGTCAAGGCCGAAGACCCTTTAGAGGCGGACGAATGGATCCGCGTCATCGAGCAAGAGTTTGGACTTCTTCGGTGTTCTAAAACCCAGAAGCCTCTGTTCGCAGCCCAACAACTGCGTGGCCCTCCCAGCACCTGGTGGGGAAACTTTGTGGCCGTTCAACCGGCCAATCATCAGATCACATGGGAAGAATTCAAGCTGGCCTTCCGTGAACATTACATACCGGAAGGTGTACTTCACATGAAACAAGAAGAATTCATGAAGCTGAAGCAAGGAGGGGATACTGTTAATCAGTATCTCAATAAATTTAATCACTTGTCACAGTATGCAATCGACCAAGTTAACACCGATCTGAAGAAGAAGAATCGTTTCATGCGAGGACTGAATGATAGGATGCAAAGGAAAATGGCTACTTGCATCGACCTTACATACGGAAGGGCTGTCAGCACAGCGCTGGTAGTCGAATCTAAATATGCAAGTTCTGGCATGTCTAGGGGAAATGGAGGTAACAGGCCTATGCAGGGCCCCGAGAAAAGGCAACGGTTAGTCATCCGGCCTTTTAATCAGGGTCGTTCTTCAACACATTCATCCTCCTTTCCATTTAAACAGCCAGTATTCATCCGTCCCAATACTGCCCCTACAACAACAAGTCAGCCGGGTGCCCCTGGCACTCGATACCCTGCTCTTCCCAGTTCATCGACAGGATGCTTCAATTGTGGAAAATCTGGGCATTTTATTAAGGATTGCCCTTATCCGAAGCAGAACAAGTCAAACAATCCACAAGGATCTAGGAATTTATCTCAAGCCAAGGGAAATACTATGGGCAAAAATACAAAGAAGACGGGACACATATATTATACGCAAGTGGCCACCACACCGGACGGTGAACCGGTCATGATGGGTGCGTTCCTTGTGGCCAATCATCCCGTAATTATTCTCTTTGATTCTGGTGCTTCCCATACATTCATCAGCAAGAAATTTGTGGAGCAACATTGCATTTCATACCATGAATCAAAAGGGGGGTTTAAAATTCAGTCACCTGGGGGACAAATCTTTACTAGAGAAGTAGCCTATCAAGTGCCCGTAACATTGGCCGGACGGAACTTTCCTACTAATATGATAGTTCTGAAAGGCCAAGACATAGATGTGATTTTGGGCATGAATTGGTTGGCCCGACATAAAGCAACCCTCAACACTGATCAGAGAACCATCAGGTTGAGTCATAATCAAGAAGAAATTCTCTTGTCTATCCCCATTCCAACCAAAATTACTGGCAGAGTTTATGAAGCCATTATACCGAAGGTCAAGGATATTCCGGTAGTATGCGAGTTCCCAATGTCTTTCCAGAGGATTTTCCTGGATTGCCACCCGAGAGAGATGTAGAGTTTGTAATTGAATTGAAGCCCGGTACGGCTCCCATTTCTAGAAGATCGTACCATATGCCACCAAATGAGCTGGCAGAACTGAAGATTCAGTTACAAGATCTACTATCGAAAGGATTCATCCGGCCAAGCTCGTCACCATGGGGTTGTCCAGCCATATTCGTCAAGAAGAAGGATCAAACTTTACGGATGTGTGTGGATTATCGACTCCTGAATGAGGTCACTATCAAGAACAAGTACCCTCTTCCACGAATTGACATTTTATTTGATCAACTGACCGGGGCGAGGGTATTCTCCAAGATTGATCTCAGATCGGGCTATCATCAGATCCGTATTCGGCCCGAGGATATACCAAAAACCGCATTCACTACGCGGTACAGATTATTTGAATACCTGGTAATGTCTTTCGGACTGACGAATGCTCCTGCCCACTTCACTTATCTGATGAACTCGGTATTCATGCTCGAGTTGGACAAATTTGTGGTGGTCTTCATAGACGATATTTTGATATATTCAAAGAATGAAGAGGAGCATGCTCAACATTTACGGGTCGTATTAACGCGCTTGAGAGAACATCAATTATATGCCAAGTTCAGTAAATGCGCGTTTTGGCTGGAAGAAATTCAATTTCTGGGACATGTGTTATCTGCAAAGGGGATTGCGGTGGATCCCAGCAAAGTCAAGGACATTTTGGAGTGGAAACCCCCAACCACTGTTCACCAAGTCCGAAGTTTCCTTGGACTAGCTGGTTATTACCGCCGATTTATACCAGATTTTTCTAAACTTGTGAAGCCAATCACAAGTCTATTGAAGAATGAGACTAAATTCAATTGGTCTTTAAAGTGTAATGAAGCTTTTGAGAAATTGAAGACATTATTAACCACTGCTCCGGTATTGGCTCAACCGGATATTAACAAGCCATTTGATGTGTATTGTGACGCATCTGGCAGTGGTCTCGGCTGTGTATTAACGCAAGAAGGCCGAGTAATTGTGTATGCTTCAAGGCAGTTGCGCTGACATGACGAGCATTATCCAACTCATGATCTGGAGCTGGCTGAAGTGGTTCATGCCCTGAAGATTTAGCATCATTATCTGTTGGGTAATATCTATCACATTTATACAGATCATAAAAGCTT
Source organism: Zea luxurians (assembly GCA_029449295.1). Taxonomy (NCBI): domain Eukaryota; kingdom Viridiplantae; phylum Streptophyta; class Magnoliopsida; order Poales; family Poaceae; genus Zea; species Zea luxurians. Next base: position 40,120,053 of record JAOPSE010000006.1, read on the forward strand.
GAAGTATATGTTTACCCAGTCTGAGCTCAATATGAGACAAAGAAGATGGCTCGAGCTAATCAAGGATTATGAATTAGAGATCCATTATCACCCGGGCAAAGCAAATGTAGTGGCAGATGCACTCAGTCGCAAGGCTTCCTGCCATTGTCTAACAATGAGGACTTCTGACATTACATTATGCAAGGAGATGGAGAATTTGAACCAGGGCATGATTCAGCATGGGACTTGAAAGGGAATTAGGCTTACACCTAGTTCCTAAATAATTTTGGTGGTTGAATTGCCCAACACAAATATTGGACTAACTAGTTTGCTCTAGTACTTAAGTTATACAGGTGCAAAAGGTTCACACTTAGCCAATAAAAAGACCAAGTTTTGGATTCAACAAAGGAGCAACGAGGCAACCGAAGGCACCTCTGGCTGGAGGCACCGGACTGTCCGGTGCGCCCAGAGGACTCCAACTCAAACTCTTCACCCTCGGGATTTCCCGGAAGCCGGCGCACTATAATTCACCGGACTGTCCGGTGTGCACCGGACATGTCCGGTGCTCCAAGGAAGCGCGGTCTCCGGAACTCGCCAGCCTCGGGTTCGCGCGGTAGCCGCTCCGCTAAAATTCACCGGACTGTCCGGTGTACCAGCGGGGCAACGGCTCTTTTCGGCGCCAACGGCTCCCTGCGGTGCATTTAATGCGCGCGCAGCGCGCGCAGACGTCAGACGTGCCCATACCGGTGAACGGACATCAAACAGTACATGTCCGGTGTGCACCGGACACCCAGGCGGGCCCAGAAGTCAGAAGCTCCAACGGTCAGAATCCAACGGCAATGGTGACGTGGCGGGGGCACCGGACTGTCCGGTGTGCACCGGACTGTCCGGTGTGCCATCGAACAGACAGCTTCCAGCAACGGTCACTTTTGGTGGTTGGGTCTATAAATACCCCAACCACCCCACCATTCATTGCATCCAAGTTTTCCAACTTCCAACCACTTACAAGAGCTAGGCATTCAATTCTAGACACACCAAAAGAGATCAAATCCTCTCCAATTCCACTCAAGCCTTTAGTAACTAGCGAGAGAGATTTGCCGTGTTCTTTTGAGCTCTTGCGCTTGGATCGCTTTCTTTCTTTCTCATTTGCTCTTGTGATCAAAACTCAATTGTAACCAAGGCAAGAGGCACCAATTGTGTGGTGGCCCTTGTGGGGAAGTTTTATTCCCGTTTGATTGAGAAGAAGAAAAGCTCACTCGGTCCGAGGGACCGTTTGAGAGAGGGAAGGGTTGAAAGAGACCCGGCCTTTGTGGCCTCCTCAACGGGGAGTAGGTTTGCGAGAACCGAACCTCGGTAAAACAAATCCGCGTGTCACACTCTTCATTTGCTTGCGATTTGTTTTGCACCCTCTCTCGTGGACTCATTTATATTTCTAACGCTAACCCGGCTTGTAGTTGTGATTATTTTTGAGATTTTCAGTTTCGCCCTATTCACCCCCCCTCTAGGCGACTATCAATTGGTATCGGAGCTCGGTGCTTCATTAGAGCCTAACCGCTCGAAGTGATGTCAGGAGATCACACCAAGAGGGAGATGGAGACCGGCGATAACAAGCCCACTACAAGTCAAGGGAGCACTTCATCGGAAGAGTCCCGCACCAAGAGAAGGGAGAAGAAGAAGAACTCCTCCAAGCGGAAGGAGAAAAGATCTTCCTCTTCTCACCACAAGGAGAAGAAGGAAAGATCTTCTTCTCACAAACCGCATCGGAGTGGGGACAAGCACAAAAGGATGAGGAAAGTGGTCTACTACGAGACCGACACTTCATCGACATCTACCTCCGGCTCCGACGCGGCATCCGTCACTTCTAAACACCAAGAGCGTAAGAAGTATAGTAAGATTCCCCTACGCTACCCTCGCATTCCTAAACATACACCTTTACTTTCCGTCCCATTAGGCAAACCACCAACTTTTAATGGTGAAGATTATGCTATGTGGAGTAATTTGATGCGATTTCATCTAACCTCTCTCCACAAAAGTATATGGGATGTTGTTGAGTATGGTGTACAGGTACCATCTGTAGGGGATGAGGACTATGACACGGACGAAGTAGCCCAAATCGAGCACTTCAACTCCCAAGCCGCAACCATTCTCCTTGCCTCCCTAAGCAAGGAGGAATACAACAAAGTGCAAGGGTTGAAGAACGCAAAGGAGATTTGGGACCTACTCAAGACGGCGCACGAGGGTGATGAACTCACAAAGATCACCAAGCGGGAAACGATCGAGGGGGAGCTCGGTCGCTTCCGACTTCGCCAAGGGGAGGACCCACAAGATATGTACAACCGGCTCAAGACCTTGGTGAACCAAGTGCGCAACCTCGGGAGCAAAAAGTGGGATGACCACGAGGTGGTTAAGGTTATTTTAAGAGCACTTATTTTCCTTAACCCCACTCAAGTACAATTAATTCGTGGTAATCCTAGATACCCACTAATGACCCCCGAGGAAGTTATCGGGAATTTTGTAAGCTTTGAATGCATGATTAAGGGCTCAAAGAAGATCAACGAGCTTGACGAACCTTCCACATCCGAGGCGCAACCGGTGGCCTTCAAGGCCACGGAGGAGAAGAAGGAGGAGTCTACACCAAGTAGACAACCAATTGATGCCTCCAAGCTCGACAACGAGGAGATGGCCCTAATCATCAAAAGCTTTCGGCAAATCCTCAAGCAACGGAAGGGGAAGGACTACAAATCCCATTCCAAGAAGGTTTGCTACAAGTGTGGTAAGCCCGGTCACTTTATTGCAAAATGTCCTATGTCTAGTGACAGTGACAGGGGCGACGACAAGAAGGGAAAGAGGAGAGAAAAGAAGAAGTACTACAAGAAGAAGGGCGGCGATGCCCATGTTTGTCGGGAGTGGGACTCCGACGAAAGCTCAAGCGACTCCTCCGACGACGAGGACGCCGCCAACATCACCGTCACCAAGGGCCTCCTCTTCCCCAACGTCGGCCACAAGTGTCTCATGGCCAAGGACGGCAAAAAGAAGGTAAAATCAAGATCCTCCACTAAATATGAAACATCTAGTGATGAGGATAATGATAGAAATGAGGAGGATAATTTGCGTATCCTTTTTGCCAACCTTAACATGGAACAAAAGGAAAAATTAAATGAGCTAATTAGTGCCATCCATGAAAAGGATGATCTCTTGGATTCCCAAGAGGACTTCCTAATCAAGGAAAATAAGAAACATGTTAAAGTTAAAAATGCTTATACTCTAGCAATAGAAAAATGTGAAAAATTGTCTAGTGAGCTAAGTACTTGCCATGAGACTATAGACAACCTTAGAAATGAAAATGCTAATTTGATAGCTAAGGTTGATTCTCATATTTGCAATGTTTCAATTCCAAATCCTAGAAATGATAATGATGATTTGCTTGCTAGGATTGAAGAATTGAATATTTCTCTTGCTAGCCTTAGAAATGAGAATGAGAAATTAAGTACTAAGGCTAAGGATTTTGATGTTTGCAATGCTACTATTTCCGACCTTAGAACTAAAAATGATTTGTTGCATGCTAAGATCATTGAATTAAAATCTTGCAAATCCTCTACATCTAATGTTGAGCATATTTCCATTTGTACTAGATGTAGAGATATTAATGTTGATGCTATCCATGATCACCTAGCCTTAATTAAAAAACAAAATGATCACATAGCACAACTTAATGCTAAGATAAGTGAGCATGACTTAGAAAATGAAAAATTTAAATTTGCTAGAAGCATGCTCTATAATGGGAGACGCCCTGGCATTAAGGACGGCATTGGCTTCCAAAAGGGAGACAATGTCAAAATTAATGCCCCTCCAAAGAACTTATCTAACTTTGTTAAGGGCAAGGCTCCCATGCCTCAGGATAACGAGGGTTACATTTTGTACCCTGCCGGCTATCCTGAGAGCAAGATTAGGAAAATTCATTCTAGGAAGTCTCACTCTGGCCCAAATCATGCTTTTATGTATAAGGGTGAGACATCTAGGTCTAGGCAACCAACCCATGCCAAGTTGCCTAGAAAGAAAACTCCTAATGCATCAAATGATCATGCTATTTCATTTAAAACTTTTGATGCATCATATGTTTTAACTAACAAATCCGGCAAGGTAGTTGCCAAAATTGTTGGGGGCAAACACAAGGGCTCCAAGACTTGTGTTTGGGTACCCAAGGTTCTTGTTTCTAATGCTAAAGGACCCAAAACCGTTTGGGTACCTAAAACAAAGAACTAAACTTGTTTTGTAGGTTTATGCATCCGGGGGCTCAAGTTGGATTATTGATAGCGGGTGCACAAACCACATGACAGGGGAGAAAAGGATGTTCTCCTCATATGAGAAAAACCGAGATCCCCAACGAGCTATCACATTCGGGGATGGGAATCAAGGTTTGGTCAAAGGATTGGGTAAAATTGCTATATCTCCTGACCATTCCATTTCTAATGTTTTTCTCGTAGATTCTTTAGATTACAATTTGCTTTCCGTATCCCAATTATGTCAAATGGGCTACAACTGTCTTTTTACTGATATAGGTGTTACTGTCTTTAGAAGAAGTAATGATTCAATAGCATTTAAGGGAGTGTTAGAGGGTCAGCTATACCTGGTTGATTTTGATAGAGCTGAACTCGACACTTGCTTGATTGCTAAGACTAACTTGGGTTGGCTCTGGCACCGCCGACTAGCCCATGTTGGAATGAAGAATCTTCACAAGCTTCTAAAGGGAGAACACATTTTAGGACTAACCAATGTTCATTTTGAGAAAGACAGGATCTGTAGCGCATGCCAAGCCGGGAAGCAAGTTGGCATCCATCATCCACACAAAAACGTCATGACTACCGACAGGCCACTGGAGCTCCTACACATGGACTTATTCGGCCCGATCGCTTACATAAGCATCGGCGGTAGTAAGTATTGTCTTGTAATTGTGGATGATTATTCCCGCTTCACTTGGGTGTTCTTTTTGCAGGACAAATCTCATACCCAAGAGACCTTAAAGGGATTCTTGAGACGGGCTCAAAATGAGTTCGGCTTAAGGATCAAGAAAATTAGAAGCGACAACGGGACGGAGTTCAAGAACTCTCAAATTGAAGGCTTTCTTGAGGAGGAGGGCATCAAGCATGAGTTCTCTTCTCCCTACACTCCACAACAAAATGGTGTAGTGGAGAGGAAGAATCGAACTCTATTGGACATGGCAAGAACCATGCTTGATGAGTACAAGACACCGGATCGATTTTGGGCCGAGGCGGTCAACACCGCCTGCTACGCCATCAACCGGTTATATCTTCACCGAATCCTCAAGAAGACATCTTATGAACTCCTAACCGGTAAAAAGCCAAATATTTCATATTTTAGAGTTTTTGGTAGCAAATGCTTTGTTCTTATCAAGAGAGGTAGAAAATCTAAGTTTGCTCCTAAAACTGTAGAAGGCTTTTTACTAGGATATGACTCAAACACAAGGGCATATAGAGTCTTTAACAAGTCCTCAGGACTTGTTGAAGTTTCTTGTGACGTTGTGTTTGATGAGACTAACGGCTCTCAAGTAGAGCAAGTTGATCTTGATGAGATAGGTGAAGAACAGGCTCCATGCATAGCGCTAAGGAACATGTCCATTGGAGATGTGTGTCCTAAAGAATCCGAAGAGCCTCCACATACACAAGATCAACCATCCTCCTCCATGCAAGTATCTCCACCAACTCAAAATGAGGATGAGACTCAAGATGTTGAACAAGAAGATCAAGAAGGTGAGCTACCTCAAAATGACGGCAACGATCAAGGGGGAGATGCAAATGATGAAGACAAGGAGGATGAACAACCTAGGCCGCCACACCCAAGAGTCCACCAAGCAATACAAAGAGATCACCCCGTCGACACCATCCTCGGCGACATTCATAAGGGGGTAACCACTCGATCTCGTATTGCACATTTTTGTGAACATTACTCTTTTGTTTCCTCTATTGAGCCACACAGGGTAGAGGAAGCACTTCAAGATTCGGATTGGGTGATGGCGATGCATGAGGAGCTCAACAATTTCACAAGGAATGAGGTATGGCATTTAGTTCCACGTCCTAATCAAAATGTTGTAGGAACCAAGTGGGTTTTCCGCAACAAGCAAGACGAGCATGGTGTGGTGACTAGGAACAAAGCTCGACTCGTGGCCAAGGGGTATTCACAAGTCGAAGGTTTGGATTTTGGTGAAACCTATGCACCCGTAGCTAGGCTTGAGTCAATTCGTATATTATTGGCCTATGCTACTTACCATGGCTTCAAGCTTTATCAAATGGACGTGAAGAGTGCCTTCCTCAATGGACCAATCAAGGAGGAGGTCTATGTTGAGCAACCCCCCGGCTTTGAAGACAGTGAGTACCCTAATCATGTTTATAGGCTCTCTAAGGCGCTTTATGGGCTCAAGCAAGCCCCAAGAGCATGGTATGAATGCCTTAGAGATTTCCTTATTGCTAATGGCTTCAAAGTCGGCAAAGCCGATCCTACTTTGTTCACCAAAACACTTGATAATGATTTGTTTGTATGCCAAATTTATGTTGATGATATTATATTTGGGTCTACTAACAAATCTACATGTGAAGAATTTAGTAGGATCATGACACAGAAATTCGAGATGTCGATGATGGGGGAGTTGAAGTATTTTCTAGGATTCCAAGTGAAGCAACTCCAAGAGGGCACCTTCATTAGCCAAACAAAGTATACTCAAGACATTCTAAGCAAGTTTGGAATGAAGGATGCCAAGCCCATCAAGACACCCATGGGAACAAATGGGCATCTCGACCTCGACACGGGAGGTAAGTCCGTGGATCAAAAGGTATACCGGTCGATGATTGGTTCATTGCTTTATTTATGTGCATCTCGATCGGACATTATGCTTTCCGTTTGCATGTGCGCAAGATTCCAAGCCGACCCTAAGGAATCACACCTTACGGCCGTAAAACGAATCTTGAGATATTTGGCTTATACTCCTAAGTTTGGGCTTTGGTACCCTCGGGGATCCACTTTTGATTTGATTGGTTATTCGGATGCCGATTGGGCGGGGTGTAAGATTAATAGGAAGAGCACATCGGGGACTTGCCAGTTCTTAGGAAGGTCCTTGGTGTCTTGGGCTTCAAAGAAGCAAAATTCGGTCGCTCTTTCTACCGCCGAAGCCGAGTATATTGCCGCAGGCCATTGTTGCGCGCAATTGCTATGGATGAGGCAAACCCTGCGGGACTACAGTTACAAATTAACCAAAGTCCCTTTGCTATGTGACAATGAGAGTGCAATCAAAATGGCCGACAATCCCGTTGAGCATAGCCGCACTAAGCACATAGCCATTCGGTATCATTTTCTTCGGGATCACCAACAAAAGGGGGATATCGAGATTTCATACATTAATACTAAAGATCAATTAGCCGATATCTTTACCAAGCCACTTGATGAACAATCTTTTACCAGACTTAGGCATGAGCTTAATATTCTTGATTCTAGGAATTTCTTTTGCTAGTCTTGCACACATAGCTCATCAATATACCTTTGATCATGTCTCTTTTATATATGCTATGACTAATGTGTTTTCAAGTGTATTTCAAACCAAGTCATAGGTATATTGAAAGGGCATTGGAGTCTTCGGCGAAGACAAAGGCTTCCACTCCACTCTACTACTCATCCTTCACCATTGCTCCGCATCACTCTCCAACTTTGGTATAATCTTCACTCATTCATTTTATGACCAAAGGGGGAGAAAGTACTTCATTGGGCTCTAATGATTCCGTTTTTGGCGATTCATGCCAAAGGGGGAGAAAATATGAGCCCAAAGCAAAAGGACCGCACCACCACCTAAGTTTTAAAATTTTGGAGATTTTCAAATTGGTCAATTTCAAAATTGGAATCTCATTATGTTCTAAAGGGGGAGGAAGTAGTATTTTCAAAATGTTAAATCAAAACCCTCTTGAACACTAAGAGGAGGATCTCATTTAGGGGGAGTTTTGTTTAGTCAAAGGAAAAGCATTTGGAACAAAGGAAGAAAATTTCAAAACTTGAAAATGCTTTGCAAATCTTACTCATTTACCTTTGACTGTCTTGCAAAATGTCTTTGAAAAGATTTTACAAAAGAGTTTGCAAAAACAAAACCTTTGGTGCAAAATGTGGTCCAATATGTTAAAAATAAAGAAACAATCCATGCGCATCATGAAAGCATTTATTTTGGCTCAATTCCAAGCAACCTTTGCACTTACATTATGTAAACTAGTTCAATTATGCACTTCTATATTTGCTTTGGTTTGTGTTGGCATCAATCACCAAAAAGGGGGAGATTGAAAGGGAATTAGGCTTACACCTAGTTCCTAAATAATTTTGGTGGTTGAATTGCCCAACACAAATATTGGACTAACTAGTTTGCTCTAGTACTTAAGTTATACAGGTGCAAAAGGTTCACACTTAGCCAATAAAAAGACCAAGTTTTGGATTCAACAAAGGAGCAACGAGGCAACCGAAGGCACCTCTGGCTGGAGGCACCGGACTGTCCGGTGCGCCCAGAGGACTCCAACTCAAACTCTTCACCCTCGGGATTTCCCGGAAGCCGGCGCACTATAATTCACCGGACTGTCCGGTGTGCACCGGACATGTCCGGTGCTCCAAGGAAGCGCGGTCTCCGGAACTCGCCAGCCTCGGGTTCGCGCGGCAGCCGCTCCGCTAAAATTCACCGGACTGTCCGGTGTGCACCGGACTGTCCGGTGTACCAGCGGGGCAACGGCTCTTTTCGGCGCCAACGGCTCCCTGCGGTGCATTTAATGCGCGCGCAGCGCACGCAGACGTCAGACGTGCCCATACCGGTGCACCGGACATCAAACAGTACATGTCCGGTGTGCACCGGACACCCAGGCGGGCCCAGAAGTCAGAAGCTCCAACGGTCAGAATCCAACGGCAATGGTGACGTGGCGGGGGCACCGGACTGTCCGGTGTGCACCGGACTGTCCGGTGTGCCATCGAACAGACATCTTCCAGCAACGGTCACTTTTGGTGGTTGGGGCTATAAATACCCCAACCACCCCACCATTCATTGCATCCAAGTTTTCCAACTTCCAACCACTTACAAGAGCTAGGCATTCAATTCTAGACACACCAAAAGAGATCAAATCCTCTCCAATTCCACTCAAGCCTTTAGTAACTAGCGAGAGAGATTTGCCGTGTTCTTTTGAGCTCTTGCGCTTGGATCGCTTTCTTTCTTTCTCATTTGCTCTTGTGATCAAAACTCAATTGTAACCAAGGCAAGAGGCACAAATTGTGTGGTGGCCCTTGCGGGGAAGTTTTATTCCCGTTTGATTGAGAAGAAGAAAAGCTCACTCGGTCCGAGGGACCGTTTGAGAGAGGGAAGGGTTGAAAGAGACCCGGCCTTTGTGGCCTCCTCAACGGGGAGTAGGTTTGCGAGAACCGAACCTCGGTAAAACAAATCCGCGTGTCACACTCTTCATTTGCTTGCGATTTGTTTTGCACCCTCTCTCGCGGACTCATTTATATTTCTAACGCTAACCCGGCTTGTAGTTGTGATTATTTTTAAGATTTTCAGTTTCGCCCTATTCACCCCCCCCCCCCTCTAGGCGACTATCAGGACTTCAAATCACTTAAAGCTGGAGTCAGTCATCCTGCAAAGGATAATCGATGCATAAAAGAATGATGAAGGCATTAAACATATTCGTGAGAATATTGAAGCTGGCAAAGCCAATTGCTTCCGAAAAGATGATCAAGGGGTTGTATGGTTCAAAAACCGCATAGTTGTGCCGAAGAATGAAGAAGTTCGCCAGCAAATTCTTGATGAGGCACATCTTAGTCGCTATTCTATTCATCCTGGAAGCACTAAGATGTATCAAGATCTGAAACAACATTATTGGTGGACGAAAATGAAAATCGAGATTGCACGCTATGTGGCTAGATGTGACACTTGCAAGCATGTCAAGGCCATACACCTAAAAGCTGCCGGTCCATTACAGTCTCTACCAATACCAACATGGAAATGGGAAGATATAAGTATGGACTTTATTGTGGGATTGCCCAGGACCGCAAAGGGGTATGACTCTATCTGGGTTATTGTTGATCAGCTCACGAAAATTGCTCACTTTCTGCCAGTTAAAACATATTACCCGGTTCTTACCTATGCGGAATTATACATTGCTCGCATTCTCAGTTTGCATGGTATTCCGAAGACTATAGTGTTGGATCGTGGAACTCAATTCGTATCCAAATTTTGGGAAGAACTTCTAAATCCCTGGGTACTAAATTGCTCCACAGTTCGGCCTATCATCCTCAAACGAGTGGACAAACTGAGAGGGTCAACCAAATACTGGAAGATATGTTGTGGGCATGTGTGCTGGAATTCCCACAGAAATGGGATGAATGTTTGCCGTTAGCGAAATTCTCATATAATAATAGCTATCAAGAAAGCATCAAGATGGCACCCTTTGAAGCTTTATATGGACGACGATGTCGTACTCCGCTAAATTGGTCTGAACCTGGTGAAAGGTCCTTCTTTAGGCCTGATATGGTGAAAGAGACCTAAGAAAAGGTTCAGAAAATAATTCATAATATGAAGAAAGCCCAAGCTCGTCAGAAAAGTTATGCAGACAAGCGGCGAATGCCCTTATATTTTCTGGTAGGAGATTATGTTTATCTAAAGGTCTCCCCGATGAAGGGGGTATCACGTTTCAGGGTTAAAGGGAAGCTTGCGCCCCGGTACATTGGTCCTTTCCCTATACTTGAGCAATGTGGACCAGTGGCATACCGACTCCAACTACCCGAAACTTTGTCTGTTGTACATAATGTGTTCCACGTGTCCCAATTAAAGAAGTGTCTTCGGGTTTCAGATCAAACCATCGAGGTGACAGATGTTGTCCTTGAACCAGACTTAACATATTCTGAACATCCCATTCGAGTCTTGGATCAAAAGGACAGGTTTACCTGGAGAAAAACTTTCAAGTTTTATAAGATACAGTGGAACCAACATTCCGAAGATGAGGCTACAAGGGAAACTCAAGACTTTTTAGATAAGAATTTCCCAAACTTTTTAGCCTCTTGTAATTTGTAGAGTGCACAACATTGTTGTAATAAAGGAGTGAGTCCCAAACCCACCCCTACCTTGTACCAGAAGTAAGGAAATAAAAATGTGAAGCATTTCCTTTTCCACTACTTACCCTAGGATTTTAATCTCAAGACGAGATTCTTTTATGTTGGAAAAGATGTAACACCCCTGGTGTTACTACTACTAAAACTTGAGCATGACATCATAAACATTGGCATTTCATATGTTTGACACACCTAGAGTGCATTCACTAGGTAAAAATTTCAAACAAGTTGTATTGTTTTGGTGTTTTGCAAATAGAACCCTGGAACAGGGGACTTAACCCTAAACAAGGTTTAAAGGGGTAAAACATAACCCAAATTGAGAAAACCCAAAAGCTTTAGTGGAATAGTCATAAAATGCTCCTAAAAATGAATTTGAACCACATTTATACCCCTGAGATACCAGAAACCCTAATTGGAACCCTGGAAAACCCTAAATCCAAACCCTAGGGGCCTATGTGCAAAAGTAGTGCACATTTGGACTAAAGTGTAAAAACTACAATGTTAAGGCATATAAAGTCATATGGTTCACATTCATGAAGATTTGCAAGCTAAACCCTAGGTTTTGGACTAAATTGCAAAAAGTACCACTTGACCTCTATATAGCCTAAGTCTGAAATCAGTGTCATGAGCACAACTTTGAGCCCTTGTAACTTTCAAATTCTAGGGTTTTTGCCCTAGGTCACCACATCAAATTTGTAGACCTATTAAAGGGGAATAACTTTGCTTAAAAGGTTAAGAATTGTTATTATGAAAAATTGGGAGATAATTAAGCCCTAAGCTGGACTGTCAGGCTGCTTAAGATCTAAAATTGGATTACCAGTGGGTTTGAGTCAACTTTGGAGCTCTGTAGATTGAGAGATTTAAAGAATTTGCTCGGGATCATTATAACAAAGTTATAGAGCTATTATAGAGGAACAGCTTTGCTGCAGATGTTAAGTCATGGTACCATATAAAAATTGGAGTTATTTTGATCTAAAGTCGGGCTGTTTGACGCAGTTGTACTGAATCCAAACACTGAAATTACCAAATCAGCCTCACCGGAGATAAGGACACCACCGCGGCGTGGGATGGGTCATCGGCATCCGCGGTAAAGGGTCCTCGGCGACGTGGCAGAAAGTTACTGAGGTGGCGCTACCTGGTTAATCGGCGGCCACCGGACTTTCGCCGTGACTCTGCCGCGCGAGTGTGCTCGCCAGCGCAGTCACAGCTCAGGGATCTCATCCATCTCTGGCTGGCTGACTATAAATTGAGTCCAGGCACTGCTTCTTTGTTGCATCACGCGCACAAGCTCTTAGGCAATTGACTCAATTCCATCGAAGAACCCATAAATCCCTCGTTTCCTGTTCTTAGCTCCGCCGTAAGGACTCCACCATGGTCATCACTCCTCGGGTCAGTATTTACCAAATTACTTCCTGTTCTAGTTTGTCTTTGATCTCCTATTGCTCTCAATACCGACCAATTGAAGCCTGACTGAAGCCCTTCACCGGAACGCGCACCTGCTCTGTAAAGCGCCACCGTGACACCCTCTCCGGAGCCCCGCGTTTCTATTCGCGTTTAGTTCAAATTTTTGTATGTGCATCACCACTGGTTGGCCTATGAAGCTTTCCCAAGCTTCATTTTGGTCGTTCGTGCCATCGGTTGGCCGGAACACTTCCATCCATATGACCATCCGCCCTATCACCGTGGACCAGTAGATTCGTAGTCACAACGATGAAATTGAATTGGGGGAAGTGTTCGGTAGAGGTTCAATTGTGTCCCTGTCGCCTGGGCGCTCCAGCCGTGGCGGCATCTGGCCAGAATAGGCTCGTCGGAGATCGGCCGAGAGCTGTCCACCGTCGGGGACCTCACCTTGTGAAGGATTAGAATGTGGAGGGGTTTTCTGTAATACGTCAGTGACTCATTGAATAGTGCGAATAGTGCTTCGGTTCTGCTTCTAGTTATTCAAAAAGGCAAGGACCCCTGTGCAAAGTGGCACAGGCGCGAGCGCGCTTCTGTCCACAGTTGGGCCGTCTGGGCTGAATGCAGCCCAGCACTGTTCAATCTTTTCACTTTTCTTTTTCTGTTCAACTTTAGGAATTTGTAGAAAATTGTAGAAAATCCTAAAAATGTCAAACCAATTTTCCTAGATTCCTAATTTTTCATAGTATTTAATAAAAATAGTTTCATGATTTTTAAGTTAAATAGGGAATTTTGGAGTATTTAAAATAGCCTAAAACATTAGTTCTGGATTTTAAAAAATAAATGGTAATTCCAAAAATTCCCAAACCTTTTTATTTTAACTTTAAGCATTATTTAGAAGCCTTGGGAAGAGTTTGGTTTGAATTGGACCTTGTTGATAACTAGAACCCAAAACCCTACCCCCTGCCCTTTGAATTCCTTTACTGACTCCTGAAACCCTAGTTTCCCGGAGAACCGTGAAGGAAAATTGTATTCAAGACTTTAGATAATAAATTCTTATTATCTTTGCACTCTCATGAGCATTACATGGCATTCATTCTTATATACACATATATATGGTGATGTTTAGAAAACGAAGAAGAAGTCGAAGTAACTGAAGAGAAGACACCACCACCACCTTTGGAATCTCAGGCAGGAAATTGTTTCTACTTTGATATCTGCGGGTCCGAGCCTGACTCACCTATCAACGAAGGCAAGCCCTGGTGCATTTGCCACCTTCCTTGATGTTTTTAAAATCTTTCTCACTTGATTAATGCATTATGTGATAGGAGTTGAATGCTTAAACAATTCCTGCATTTCCTTCCTTGTACTTGATTACTTTCCTTGAAACCCTGTTTTTACAAAAGGTTTTTACTATGCTTAGTATTGCTCTAGCAAAACAAAAGGTTTTGTTTTACAAAAGATGCTTGGCAAAGTGGGAGGGATGTTTTTGAAAATAAAACTTGATGGTGGATCCATCAAGGCCTTGATGGGTTCAACATCAGAAAAGATGTACCTCTGCTAGGTACCAAACTTTGGGTTGAAATGATTAAGCGGAGACCGGGCGGGTGACTTGCACGAGAAGGGAGTCTCGGTGTAGTGTCTCCATCTGAGTCGATTAAAGACCGTGTCGATGTAGGCTTGATGACCGAGGGCCCTTTAACTGGTCACATGCCTCGTCATGGGTAAGCCTTGCCTCGGGCAGACTAAGGCTAGAATAAGATAACACGAAATTGGCGTGGAGCGGTGCCAAGAGTAGCGTGTACCCTCCGTGGCAAGAGGCTGTACGGTGGTGTATCTGTGTTCTCGGTTCGCGTGAACCTTATATGGTCTTAAGAACCCGGGTGGCGGGTTGACATATGCAAGGGTTAAGTGCTACATATGTCGTGTGATTGGAGATCCTTAGCTGAGTATAATCGATTCGGATCACCGTACCTTCCCGGTTATGAAGACTTGGTCACTGACCTATACGTAGAACTCCAGTAAAGACAAAGGACTTGTTAAGAAATTGGCTAGTGCAGGTTAAGTGATTGAACTAGGTTAGAAAGAACTCTAGATGTAGGTAATTGTACCTAACTTGACAATAAAATTGGATTTTTAAGGATCCACTTTTAGTAAGCATTTATGCAAAACAGAGTCTTTGATCATTGAGAGACCTTACCTTGACTCCCTTATAACCAGCATACCCTTGAGAGTCTTTCCTTTAGTAGGGTAAGACTTGCTGAGTAATTCCGTACTCAGGGTTTTATTCCCTATTGTTTTTAGGTGAGGAAGCAACAAACTTTTGTTGCTTTTGTACCAAGGTGGTGTCAAATGAAGAAAAGCAAGAATGAAGCTGTGGGAGGACCTAGTCCTCCATGAAAACTTTTATGTAAGAACTTATCAGGAGGAGTTTTTACCTCCCTTGGTATTGTAATAATAAGTACTCTGCACTCGTGTTTATATGCTGGTCTGTAATAACCAACATTATCTTACTTTCAAATAAATGTAAGTTTATGTAATCGCTTCCGCATTTCTGTATCTCCGATGTTCTGTAATGTCTGCGTGACAGGTAAAACACTCTTGGGAAAGGTGAGAAAAGCATATACCGAACTTGTCAAGTGATTCAGGGGCACCTACAGGGTTGTCTGAGGTCCGTTGGACAAGGACAACTGTAGGTGGGCCTAATGACTTGGGAGGTTCCGTCGCAGCTGGTATCGGAGCGAAGCCCTTTTCTGCAGATATTATGAGGCATCTTAAATAGAATTTTTCTAACCGACTTGTCTAGAAAATTTGTTTCTTTCTTATCTAAGTAATTCTGAAGAGTTTATCTTAAAGACCAGATAGGAAGAGTGCAATGTATAGAAGGTGTGAATCAACTAAGGTTGATTCTATAATTACACATGCATCATGCTAAGAACTATACTAATAAAATTTTCCCCTTAGAAAAATGCCGCCGCGCACAAGGAAAACCGCGCATAAGTCAACTGGCCCAATTGGTGTACCCCGTCATCAACTCGCTCCCAGACATGAGGATAGCAGTAGTGGGAGTAACGATCCGATCGGGGATCTTGAAGCCCAAGTAAATCATCTTCAAGCGGAACTTCAACACAGGACTAACATATGGGTCGCGGATGGCGACAGAATAAATGAATTGAGAAGCCACATCCGCCGCCTGCAGGATCAGCTTGCTGATCGAGATTTAGCGCTCGACTGGCCGGTTCAGTCTCGTTCGCTTGCCTGGGCTAAGGAGGCAAAAGCTCGAGCCCGAGTCGAAGAACTTAGCTCAGCTATTGATAATCTGCAGGCATATTGCAATACTCTACATGAGGAAGTTCATGTACTGTATTCACAATTGCACCCCAGCGTACCTGCAAATCCTGTCGGGACAGAAGCCGGACCTTCTCATGTAGCGGGAGAAGCTTTTGGTGGCGAATTGGACCTTTTCAGGCCCCCTCCCTCCATGAAGTTGGTCGATGAGTGGTCTCCTACGCCCGACAGTGAGGCTACTAAGAGTGATAGGAAGTAAGAACAGTATAGAAGTTGTGTTATTGTATAATAGGTATTGTAATCCTGTTGTAAAGGTTCGAGTCTGTAACATTACTCTTTTTAGTAATGTAAAATGGATGGTTTTTTCTTTGGCATATTATATTTGTTTCCAAATGTTTGTTGCCTCAGATGTCGTCCAAGACCCAATCACAGGATGCAGCTGGAACCTCCAGTGGGAGGGAGTCCACCCCGAATACACCTCCAGTCCCTCCCACACTTGCCGAGGCTATCGCCGCCTTGGTAAACGTGACAGCGGATAACACCCGTTTCCTTCCGGAGATGGCGAGTCAGCAGCTTCAACAACAAGGCGGACGGAGCTATCCGCAAGGGCCCATGAGACATCTTATTTAGACTTCTTCGAAACGCGTCCACCGCTGTTTGTCAAGGCCGAAGACCCTTTAGAGGCGGACGAATGGATCCGCGTCATCAAGCAGAAGTTTGGACTTCTTCGGTGTTCTGAAACCCAGAAGCCTCTGTTCGTAGCCCAACAACTGCGTGGCCCTCCCAGCACCTGGTGGGGAAACTTTGTGGCCGTTCAACCGGCCAATCATCAGATCACATGGGAAGAATTCAAGCTGGCCTTCCGTGAACATTACATACCGGAAGGTGTACTTCACATGAAACAAGAAGAATTCATGAAGCTGAAGCAAGGAGGGGATACTGTTAATCAGTATCTCAATAAATTTAATCACTTGTCACAGTATGCAATCGACCAAGTTAACACCAATCTGAAGAAGAAGAATTGTTTCATGCGAGGACTGAATGATAGGATGCAAAGGAAAATGGCTACTTGCATCGACCTTACATACGGAAGGGCTGTCAGCACAGTGCTGGTAGTCGAATCTAAATATGCAAGTTCTGGCAAGTCTAGGGGAAATGGAGGTAACAGGCCTACACAGGGCCCCGAGAAAAGGCAACGGTTGGCCATCCGGCCTTTTAATCAGGGTCGTTCTTCAGCACATTCATCCTCCTTCCCATTTAAACAGCCAGTATTCATCCATCCCAATACTGCCCCTACAACAACAAGTCAGCCGGGTGCCCCTGGCACTCGATACCCTGCTCTTCCCAGTTCATCGACAGGATGCTTCAATTGTGGAAAATCTGGGCATTTTATTAAGGATTGCCCTTATCCGAAGCAGAACAAGTCAAACAATCCACAAGGACCTAGGAATTTATCTCAAGCCAAGGGAAATACTATGGGCAAAAATACAAAGAAGACGGGACGCATATATTATACGCAAGTGGCCACCACACTGGACGGTGAACCGGTCATGATGGGTACGTTCCTTGTGGCCAATCATCCCGCAATTATTCTCTTTGATTCTGGTGCTTCCCATACATTCATCAGCAAGAAATTTGTGGAGCAACATTGCATTTCATACCATGAATCAAAAGAGGGGTTTAAAATTCAGTCACCTAGGGGACAAATCTTTACTAGAGAAGTGGCCTATCAAGTGCCCGTAACATTGGCCGGACAGAACTTTCCTACTAATATGATAGTTCTGAAAGGCCAAGATATAGATGTGATTTTGGGCATGAATTGGTTGGCCCGACATAAAGCAACCCTCAACACTGATCAGAGAACCATCAGGTTGAGTCATAATCAAGAAGAAATTCTCTTGTCTATCCCCATTCCAACCAAAATTACTGGCAGAGTTTATGAAGCCATTATACCGAAGGTCAAGGATATTCCGGTAGTATGCGAGTTCCCAGATGTCTTTCCAGAGGATTTGCCTGGATTGCCACCCGAGAGAGATGTAGAGTTTGTAATTGAATTGAAGCCTGGTACGTCTCCCATTTCTAGAAGATCGTACCACATGCCTCCAAATGAGCTGGCAAAACTGAAGATTCAGTTACAAGATCTACTATCAAAAGGATTCATCCGGCCAAGCTCATCACCATGGGGTTGTCCAGCCATATTCGTCAAGAAGAAGGATCAAACTTTATGGATGTGTGTGGATTATCGACCCCTGAATGAGGTCACTATCAAGAACAAGTACCCTCTTCCACAAATTGACATTTTATTTGATCAACTGACCGGGGCGAGGGTATTCTCCAAGATTGATCTCAGATCGGGCTATCATCAGATCCGTATTCGGCCCGAGGATATACCAAAAACCGCATTCACTACGCGGTACGGATTATTTGAATACCTGGTAATGCCTTTCGGACTGACAAATGCTCCTGCCCACTTCACTTATCTGATGAACTCGGTATTCATGCTCGAGTTGGACAAATTTGTGGTGGTCTTCATAGATGATATTTTGATATATTCAAAGAATGAAGAGGAGCATGCTCAACATTTACGGGTCGTATTAACGTGCTTGAGAGAACATCAATTATATGCCAAGTTCAGTAAATGCGCGTTTTGGCTGGAAGAAATTCAATTTCTGGGACATGTGTTATCTGCAAAGGGGATTGCGGTGGATCCCAGCAAAGTCAAGGACATTTTGGAGTGGAAACCCCCAACCACTGTTCACCAAGTCCGAAGTTTCCTTGGACTAGCTGGTTATTACCGCCGATTTATACCAGATTTTTCTAAACTTGTGAAGCCAATCACAAGTCTATTGAAGAATGAGACTAAATTCAATTGGTCTTTAAAGTGTAATGAAGCTTTTGAGAAATTGAAGACATTATTAACCACTGCTCCGGTATTGGCTCAACCGGATATTAACAAGCCATTTGATGTGTATTGTGACGCATCTGGCAGTGGTCTCGGCTGCGTATTAACGCAAGAAGGCCGAGTAATTGCGTATGCTTCAAGGCAGTTGCGCTGACATGAGGAGCATTATCCAACTCATGATCTACAGTTGGCTGCAGTGGTTCATGCCCTGAAGATTTAGCGTCATTATCTGCTGGGTAATATCTGTCACATTTATACAGATCATAAAAGCTTGAAGTATATGTTTACCCAGTCTGAGCTCAATATGAGACAAAGAAGATGGCTCGAGCTAATCAAGGATTATGAATTAGAGATCCATTATCACCCGGGCAAAGCAAATGTAGTGGCAGATGCACTCAGTCGCAAGGCTTCCTGCCATTGTCTAACAATGAGGACTTCTGACATTACATTATGCCAGGAGATGGAGAATTTGAACCTGGGCATGATTCAGCACGGGACTTCAAATCACTTAAAGCTGGAGTCAGTCATCCTGCAAAGGATAATCGACGCACAAAAGAATGATGAAGGCATGAAACATATTCGTGAGAAGATTGAAGCTGGCAAAGCCAATTGCTTCCGAAAAGATGATCAAGGGGTTGTATGGTTCAGAAACCGCATAGTTGTGCCGAAGAATGAAGAAGTTCGCCAACAAATTCTTGATGAGGCACATCTTAGTCGCTATTCTATTCATCCTGGAAGCACTAAGATGTATCAAGATCTGAAACAACATTATTGGTGGACGAAAATGAAAATCGAGATTGCACGCTATGTGGCTAGATGTGACACTTGCAAGCATGTCAAGGCCATACACCTAAAAGCTGCCGGTCCATTACAGTCTCTACCAATACCAACATGGAAATGGGAAGATATAAGTATGGAATTTATTGTGGGATTGCCCAGGACCGCAAAGGGGTATGACTCTATCTGGGTTATTGTTGATCAGCTCACGAAAATTGCTCACTTTCTGCCAGTTAAAACATATTACCCGGTTCTTACCTATGTGGAATTATACATTGCTCGCATTCTCAGTTTGCATGGTATTCCGAAGACTATAGTGTTGGATCGTGGAACTCAATTCGTATCCAAATTTTGGGAAGAACTTCTAAATCCCTGGGTACTAAATTGCTCCACAGTTCGGCCTATCATCCTCAAACGAGTGGACAAACTGAGAGGGTCAACCAAATACTGGAAGATATGTTTTGGGCATGTGTGCTGGAATTCCCACAGAAATGGGATGAATGTTTGCCGTTAGCGAAATTCTCATATAATAATAGCTATCAAGAAAGCATCAAGATGGCACCCTTTGAAGCTTTATATGGACGACGATGTCGTACTCTGCTAAATTGGTCTGAACCTGGTGAAAGGTCCTTCTTTAGGCCTGATATGGTGAAAGAGACCTAAGAAAAGGTTCAGAAAATAATTCATAATATGAAGAAAGCCCAAGCTCGTCAGAAAAGTTATGCAGACAAGCGGTGAATGCCCTTATATTTTCTGGTAGGAGATTATGTTTATCTAAAGGTCTCCCCGATGAAGGGGGTATCACGTTTCAGGGTTAAAGGGAAGCTTGCGCCCCGGTACATTGGTCCTTTCCCTATACTTGAGCAATGTGGACCAGTGGCATACCGACTCCAACTACCCGAAACTTTGTCTGCTGTACATAATGTGTTCCACGTGTCCCAATTAAAGAAGTGTCTTCGGGTTTCAGATCAAACCATCGAGGTGACAGATGTTGTCCTTGAACCAGACTTAACATATTCTGAACATCCCATTCGAGTCTTGGATCAAAAGGACAGGGTTACCCGGAGAAAAACTTTCAAGTTTTATAAGATACAGTGGAACCAACATTCCGAAGATGAGGCTACATGGGAAACTCAAGACTTTTTAGATAAGAATTTCCCAAACTTTTTAGCCTCTTGTAATTTGTATAGTGCACAACATTGTTGTAATAAAGGAGTGAGTCCCAAACCCACCCCTGCCTTGTACCAGAAGTAAGGAAATAAAAATGTGAAGCATTTCCTTTTCCACTACTTACCCTAGGATTTTAATCTCGGGACAAGATTCTTTTATGGGGGAAAGGATGTAACACCCCTGGTGTTACTACTACTAAAACTTGAGCATGACATCATAAACATTGGCATTTCATATGCTTGACACACCTAGAGTGCATTCACTAGGTAAAAATTTCAAACAAGTTGTATTGTTTTGGTGTTTTGCAAATAGAACCCTAAACAGGGTTTAAAGGGGTAAAACATAACTCAAATTGAGAAAACCCAAAAGCTTTAGTGGAATAGTCATAAAATGCTCCCAAAAATGAATTTGAACCACATTTATACCCCTGAGATACCAGAAACCCTAATTGGAACCCTGGAAAACACTAAATCCAAACCCTAGGGGCCTGTGTGCAAAAGTAGTGCACATTTGGACTAAAGTGTAAAAACTACAATGTTAAGGCATATAAAGTCATATGGTTCACATTCATGAAGATTTGAAAGCTAAACCCTAGGTGTTGGACTAAATTGCAAAAAGTACCACTTGATCTCTATATAACCTAAGTCTGAAATCAGTGTTATGAGCACAACTTTGAGCCCTTGTAACTTTCAAATTCTAGGGTTTTTGCCCTAGGTCACCACATCAAATTTGTAGACCTATTAAAGGGGAATAACTTTGCTTAAAAGGTTAATAATTGTTATTATGAAAAATTGGGAGATAATTAAGCCCTAAGCTGGACTGTCAGGCTGCTTAAGATTTGAAATTGGATTACCAGTGGTTTGAGTCAACTTTGGAGCTCTATAGATTGAGAGATTTAAAGAATTTTCTCGGGATCATTATAACAAAGTTATAGAGCTATTATAGAGGAACAACTTTGCTGCAGATGTTAAGTCATGGTACCATATAAAAATTGGAGTTATTTTGATCTAAAGTCGGGCTGTTTGACGCAGTTGTACTGAATCCAAACACTGAAATTACCAAATCAGCCTCACCGGAGATAAGGACACCACCACGACGTGGGATGGGTCGTCGGCGTCCGTGTTAAAGGGTCCTCGGCGCCGTGGCAGAAAGTTACTGAGGTGGCGCTACCCGGTTAATCGGCGGCCACTGGACTTTCGCCGTGACTCTGCCGCGCGAGTGTGCTCGCCAGCGCAGTCACAGCTCGGGGATCTCATCCATCTCCGGCTGGCTGACTATAAATTGAGTCCAGGCACTGCTTCTTCGTTGCATCACGCGCACAAGCTCTTAGGCAATTGACTCAATTCCATCGAAGAACCCATAAATCCCTCGTTTCCTGTTCTTAGCTCCGCCGTAAGGACTCCACCGTGGTCATCACTCCTCGAGTCAGTATCTACCAAATTACTTCCTGTTCTAGTTTGTCTTTGATCTCCTATTGCTCTCAATACCGGCCAATTGAAGCCAAACTGAAGCCCTTCACCGGAACGCGCACCTGCTCTGTAAAGCGCCGCTATGACACCCTCTCCGGAGCCCCGCGTTTCTATTCGCGTTTAGTTCAAATTTTTGTATGTGCATCACCACTGGTTGGCCTATGAAGCTTTCCCAAGCTTCATTTTGGTCGTTCGCGCCATCAGTTGGCCGGAACACTTCCATCCATATGACCATCCGCCCTGTCACCGTGGACCAGTAGATTCGTAGTCACAACGATGAAATTGAATTGGGGGAAGTGTTCGGTAGAGGTTCAATTGTGTCCCTGTCACCCGGGCGCTCCAGCCGTGGCGGCATCTGGCCGAAATAGGCTCGTCGGAGATCGGCCGAGAGCTGTCCACCGTCGGGGACCTCACCTTGTGAAGGATTAGAACGTGGAGGGGTTTTCTGTAATACGTCAGTGACTCATTGAATAGTGCTTCTAGTTATTCAAAAAGGCAAGGACCCCTGTGCAAAGTGGCACGGGCGCGAGCGCGCTTCTGTCCACAGTTGGGTCGTCTGGGCTGAATGCAGCCCAGCACTGTTCAATCTTTTCACTTTTCTTTTTCTGTTCAACTTTAGGAATTTGTAGAAAATTGTAGAAAAATCCTAAAAATGTCAAACCAATTTTCCTAGATTCCTAATTTTTCATAGTATTTAATAAAAATAGTTTCATGATTTTTAAGTTAAATAGGGAATTTTGGAGTATTTAAAATAGCCTAAAACATTAGTTCTGAATTTTAAAAAATAAATGGTAATTCCAAAAATTCCCAAACCTTTTTATTTTAACTTTAAGCATTATTTAGAAGCCTTGGGTAGAGTTTGGTTTGAATTGGACCTTGTTGATAACTAGAACCCAAAACCCTACCCCCTGCCCTTTGAATTCCTTTACTAACTCTAGAAACCCTAGTTTCCCGGAGAACCGTGAAGGAAAATTGTATTCAAGACTTTAGATAATAAATTCTTATTATCTTTGCACTCTCATGAGCATTACATGGCATTCATTCTTATATACACATATATATGGTGATGTTTAGAAAACGAAGAAGAAGTCGAAGTAACTGAAGAGAAGACACCACCACCACCTTTGGAATCTCAGGCAGGAAATTGTTTCTACTTTGATATCTGCAGGTCTGAGCCTGACTCACCTATCAACGAAGGCAAGCCCCGGTGCATTTGCCACCTTCCTTGATGTTTTTAAAATCTTTCTCACTTGATTAATGCATTAGGTGATAGGAGTTGAATGCTTAAACAATTCCTGCATTACCTTCCTTGTACTTGATTACTTTCCTTGAAACCCTGTTTTTACAAAAGGTTTTTACTATGCTTAGTATTGCTCTAGCAAAACAAAAGGTTTTGTTTTACAAAAGATGCTTGGCAAAGTGGGAGGGATGTTTTTGAAAATAAAACTTGATGGTGGATCCATCAAGGCCTTGATGGGTTCAACATCAGAAAAGATGTACCTCTGCTAGGTACCAAACTTTGGGTTGAAATGATTAAGCGGAGACCGCGCGGGTGACTTACACGAGAAGAGAGTCTCGGTGTAGTGTCTCCGTCTGAGTCGATTAAGGACCGTGTCGATGTAGGCCTGATGACCGAGGACCCTTTAACTGGTCACATGCCTCGTCATGGGTAAGCCTTGCCTCGGGCAGACTAAGGCCAGAATAAGATAACACAGAATGGGCGTGGAGCGGTGGCGAGAGTAGCGTGTACCCTCCGTGGCAAGAGGCTGGACGGTGGTGTATCTGTGCTCTCAGTTCGCGTGAACCTGATCTGGTCTTAAGAACCCTGGTGGCAGGTTGACATATGCAAGGGTTAAGTGCTACATATGTCATCTGATTGGAGATCCTCAGCTGAGTATAATCGATTCGGATCGCTGTACCTTCGCGGTTATGAAGACTTGGTCAGTGACCTATACGTAGAACTCTAGTAAAGACAAAGGACTTGTTAAGAAATTGGCTAGTGCAGGTTAAGTGATTGAACTAGGTTAGAAAGAACTCTAGATGCAGGTAATTGTACCTAACTTGACAATAAAATTGGATTTTTAAGGATCCACTTTTAGTAAGCATTTATGCAAAACAGAGTCTTTGATCATTGAGAGACCTTACCTTGACTCCCTTATAACCAGCATACCCTTGAGAGTCTTTCCTTTAGTCGGGTAAGACTTGCTGAGTAATTCCGTACTCAGGGTTTTATTCCCTATTGTTTTTAGGTGAGGAAGCAACAAACTTTTGTTGCTTTTGTACCAAGGTGGTGTCAAATGAAGAAAAGCAAGAATGAAGCTGCGGGAGGACCTAGTCCTCCATAAAATCTTTTATGTAAGAACTTATCGGGAGGAGTTTTTACCTCCCTTGGTATTGTAATAATAAGTACTCTGCACTCATGTTTATATGCTGGTCTATAATAACCAACTTTATCTTACTTTCAAATAAATGTAAGTTTATGTAATTGCTTCCGTATTTCTGTATCTCCGATGTTCTGTAATGTCTGTGTGACGGATAAAACGCTCTTGGGAAAGGTGAGAAAAGCAGATACCGAACTTGTCAAGTGATTCAGGGGCACCTACAGGGTTGTCTGAGGTCCGTTGGACAAGGTCAACTGTAGGTGGGCCTAATGACTTGGTAGGTTCCATCGCTCCATGCAGCATCAGCTAAGAGTCAGCAGCAGTCCTTTGGCAAGGCAAAGGTGAATCATGTGTATGCTGAAGAAGCGGAGGATGCACCAGGAGTGATTCTCGGTGAGTTCCTGGTCCAATCAACTCTAGGCTCAGTGCTTTTTGATTCTGGAGCATCACATTCCTTCATATCCTCACACTTTGTGGAAAAGCATGATATACCTACTATAGCCCTTAAGAGGCCATTATTGACCCATTCTCCTGGGGGTCATATTCCTTGTCACATAGGTGTCATAGAAATCCCCATAAACCTGAGTGGGGCATTATTCCTCGCTAACCTAGTGGTCCTTGCTTCCAAAGGAATAGATGTCATACTTGGTATGGATTGGCTCACCAAGCACTAAGGAACCATAGCTTGTGCCGACAAAGCAGTGACAATCACCAACCACCAAGGGATAACAATCACCTGCCTAATCAAACTAAGCCTTCTAGACTCCATGGTAAACCACATCCAAGCCGAATCTCCTGAAGATGTGCCAGTAGTCCAAGAGTTCGCATATGTGTTCCTAGATGAATTACCTATCATGCCTCCAGAAAGAGATGTAGAGTTCACCATTGACCTAGTTCCTGGAACTAAGCCCATAGCAAAGAATGAATATCAGTTAGCAGCCCCAGAGCTTGCTGAGTTGAAGAAGCAGCTTGAAGAACTTCAGCAGAAGGGATTCATCAAACCTGCTGCTTCACCCTGGGGAGCCCCAGTGCTCTTCGTGAAAAAGAAGGATGGAAGTATGAGACTTTGTGTGGACTACCGAGACCTGAATGCAGTCACCATCAAGAACAAGTACCCTCTACCCCGGATTGATGATCTGTTTGATCAGCTGAAGGGAGCCAAGTTCTTCTCCAAGATTGATCTTAGGTCAGGTTATCATCAGCTTAGAGTTTGTCAAGAAGACATCCCGAAGACAGCTTTTAGAACCCGTTATGGTCAGTATGAGTTCACAGTGGTGCCTTTTGGACTAACTAATGCTCCTGCCTTTTTCATGACCCTCATGAATAAGGTGTTTATGGAAGAGTTGGATCGGTTTGTCATCATCTTCATTGATGACATACTGGTCTACTCTAAGAGTGTCGAGGAGCATGGACAACACCTTAGAGTTGTGTTGGGGAAGCTTAGGAAGCACCAGTTGTATGCCAAGTTTAGCAAGTGTGAGTTCTGGTTGCAGAAAGTCAGTTTTCTGGGTCATGTCTTAACAGCTGAAGGTGTTGAAGTGGATCCTAAAAAGGTCAAAACCGTGTCAGAGTGGAAGCAACCAACCTCAACCTCGAAGATTAGGAGTTTCTTGGGATTAGTCGGCTATTACCCAAGATTCATCGAGGGATTCTCTAAGGTAGCTAGGCCTATGACCGAGTTACTCCAAAAGGACAAGAAGTTTGTGTGGTCAGAAGCTTGTGAAAGAAGTTTTCAAGAGCTAAAGAGAAGACTAACTTCTGCCCCAGTGCTAGTCTTGCCAGATAATCAGAAGAGTTTTATCATATACTGTGACGCATCAAGACAAGGTTTGGGTTGTGTCCTCATGCAAGAAGTAAGAGTTGTAGCCTATGCTTCAAGGCAGTTAAGGACACATGAGCAAAATTACCCCACCCATGACTTGGAGTAAGCGGCAGTCGTGCATGCCCTCAAGATTTGGAGACATTATCTGATCGGGAACAAGTGTGAAATTTACACGGATCACAAGAGCCTTAAGTACATTTTTACTCAGTCAGACCTCAACCTTAGGCAAAGAAGATGGTTGGAACTGATCAAGGACTATGATCTGGAGATTCACTACCATCCAGGAAAGGCTAATGTGGTGGCTGATGCACTCAGTCGTAAGGCGTATTGTCATCATTTAGTGACCCAAGCCCCAGAGCTAAGTGAGGAAATGAGGAAGTTGAACCTAAGGGTTGTATGCCGCTCTTGCAACTACAATCTTAATATTCGACCCGTCCTGGATGACCAGATCAAAGAAGCCCAGATGGAAGATAGAAGATTGGTAGAGCTTAAGAATCACAGCAGTGAAGGCAAAGCCCCAGAATTCAAAGTAAATAAAGATGGAGTTATGTGGTTCAAGAAGAGGTTATGTGTGCCTAAGCAAGGTCATTTCCAAAAGACTATTCTAGATGAAGCACATAACGTAATTTATTCTATTCACCCAGGCACCACCAAGATGTACTTGGATCTCAAGGAGAAGTATTGGTGGATTGGTATGAAGGGTGATATCGCTCGCTTCGTTGCCTAGTGTGATGTATGCAAAAGGGTCAAAGCGAAGCACCAGAAGCCTAGTGGATTACTTCAACCCTTGCCAATTCCCGTGTGGAAGTGGGATGAAGTCAGTATGGATTTCATCACCGACCTACCAAGAACTAAGAATGGTCATGACTCAATTTGGGTTATTGTTGACAGACTCACTAAAGTGGCACACTTCATCCCAGTACATACCACCTATGGAGGTGATAAATATGCCAAGTTATACATTGATCGCATCGTGAAGTTGCATGGAGTCCCCAAGAGGATTATGTCAGATCGAGGCACCCAATTCACTTCTAGGTTATGGGAGAAGTTACATGAAGCCCTTGGCACCAAGTTGGATTTTAGTTCAGCCTATCATCCTCAGACGGATGGCCAGACTGAAAGAGTTCATCAGATCCTTGAAGACATGCTAAGAGCCTGTGTTCTTACTTATGGTAAAGATTGGGAAGAAAGTTTGCCTTATGCAGAGTTCTCGTATAACAACAACTACCAGTCAAGCCTAAAGATGTTGCCGTTTGAATCCCTCTATGGAAGGAAGTGTCGCACACCTCTGATGTGGTCTGAAGTTGGTGACCGAACTGTTGAAGGCCTAGACTTTATTAAGAAGGTAGAAGACAAGGTAGCAGAAATCAGAGATAATCTAAAGGTAGCTCAATCACGCCAAAAAAGTTATGCTGATAAGAGAAGGTGTGCCCTCAGCTTTGAAGTTAGAGACTATGTGTACCTTAAAGTTTTCCCAATTTGTGGCACATGCAGATTCCAGGTGCGTGGGAAGTTGGCCCCATGTTACATTGGACCTTTTCTGATAATCAAGAAAGTGGGAGCCATAGCCTACAAGCTTCAGTTGCCAGCAGACATGTCAGATGTGCATGATGTGTTCCACGTATCCCAACTCAGGAAATGTCTGCGAGTGCCAGAAGAACAAGTGACCCCAGAGATGATCGATCTGCAAGATGATCTTAGATATCAAGAGGTGCCAGTGAAGATTTTGGATACTCAGACTAGAAGGACCCACAATTCAGAAGTCAGAATCTGTCGAGTTCAGTGGAGCAGGCATTCTGAAGCAGAAGCAACGTGGGAGAGAGAAGACGTGTTACGAGCTGAGTTCCCTAGTCTCTTTAGTAATTAGTTGAATCTTGAGGACGAGATTTGACCTAAGTGGGGTAGGTTTGTAACACCCTGATTTTTGCCGCTAAGTAAAATCTTGTTTTATTTTGCAATCATCTTAATATATTAATTTGACACGCATGATGTTAGTAAACACGTGACTAGGCAAACTATTTACAAGTATTTCACCTCCTTTCTCACTAGCTATAAATTAATCCATCTCAAGTACTAACATCAACACTCTACTCCAACACAACTTTTGCACAAGGATCCCACCTTCGTAACATTACACTTGCTAGCTAACTATCTCCTCTTCCCAGGAGCAAAACACGCCTTGACACAGTGATTCCAGAATATAAGCTAGCTATCTGTTCCTTGCCTCGGAAGCCTCTCGAGCCAGCCATACCTCACAATAACTCACAGTCACCCCAACGACAAGGACACACATCCATGGCAAGAAGCTTCCGTGTGGGAACTGCAAGGTTGTCTCCGGCCCACTCGACGTTCGTGTGAACCAGTGGGCTGCACCAACCTCCATCGCCATAACTCGACCTTGTTTTAGAAGTCAGTTGCTGAGGCAAGCAGCCTCACTGCTAATCTTGAGATGACTCTTCGTGCAGTTCGGCTAGCCCACGTGCTTCCTTGCTCAAGTAAAGTAAGTTGTCTTCTACCTCCCCTGACTAGAACCAATACACGCACACGCCATGATGCTAGTCTAGGAGTTGAGACCACGT
Organism: Zea luxurians; assembly: GCA_029449295.1. Classification (NCBI taxonomy): domain Eukaryota; kingdom Viridiplantae; phylum Streptophyta; class Magnoliopsida; order Poales; family Poaceae; genus Zea; species Zea luxurians. Next base: position 40,148,948 of record JAOPSE010000006.1, read on the forward strand.
GGTTGAGCTGAGAAGACCTGAAACGACACAACAAGCAGTGAAAGCAGTAGCCCAGCAAGCCCCTGCACACTCAGCCGAATAGAAGACCAGCCAGTCACCTCAATCACCACCGAAGTCGTGCCCAGCTCCGTGCAAGTTGCCGACCAGCCTCGGGAAGACACTGCCACACTATGCCGGGTCGTCGCACACAGTCGTCGGCCGAGATTTTTCTCAGGCGAACCGCCTTTCCCCGTCTATAAAGCGAGCCCGACGCCGCACCGTGATGCCTCGCACCTCCTCAGCTCGGTGTCGTGCACCACAACCCGAACTGAGCCCGTCTTCTTCCCCCTAGCCGAAGAACTAGCCACCTTCGATCTCCCCAACGAAGACCGTGACCGTTGATTCGAGTGGCAGGTGAGCACCTCCTCAACGCCAATCGCCTCCCTTCAGACTCGATTGAGCCCTTCTTCCACCTTCTAGAGCCATCCACGAGCTCTGGTCAACCATGGCCATGGCGCCGAGCAGCAGCCTCCCTGTGCTTCTCCCAAAATCTTCCACTCCAGAGAGATGCGCTGTGGTCTGAGGGTCATTTTCCCCACTCCTTGCCCTCTCCATCGCCCTCCCGAGAAGCTGATTTGAGCCTTGAGCTCAGCCATGGTAACTGCCAGGGAAAAGTCGTGAGCTCTTTGTGTCTTGCGTTCCTAACAGAGACCACCTCCGGTGATTAAAGAAATAAATCCCAAGTTTCCTCACGTCAAGACCCAATACCAAGCCACACCATGCCAAAACGTCAGCAGCCCATGTGACCCAATCTGACATCAGTTACTAATTATTTTTGTAATTAATTTATTCACTGAACTTGTAAAATTAATAACTTACACATAGTAACTCCGCCTAACCTGATTCTTTTTCCTAAATTCATCTAAAATCAAACTCTATTTAATACAACTATTTTTGTGTAATGTATTGATATGTGTTTGCTCGTATGATTATTTGTGTACGATAAAATAGAACCGATTCCAGAGGAGAACCCGGAGGAGCCGAGAGAACAGGAAGACGTCGCCGCCGACGCGTACCTGAGCGAAGGCAAGTCTCATCGACCTCTTACTTTGATCATGATTGCTCCTAAGAGAGGTTAAATTTAAAACTTGCTAGACATAGGAATTGCATGAGACGACACACTGAGAGACTGAGAGAAACCATTGATTGAAGCCAGGTTACATATTGATGATTTGTCATACTCCATATTATCTTGATAATTCATGAAACTGGAATGAGACTGAGACCAGGGCAGTGTGGAATGCGTTGGTGCATGCGCTACCGTGGTGGTAGACATGTGGTCGAGCTCTGTCGTGGTGACATCTCGGGTTGGATGGTTTTGGTTGGTTACTGCCCTGGTGATGAACCGTGAACCGAGTATTGTGGTGCCATCTCACCTAACCTTTTTCTAGTTTGACCACACGTGCTTGGATGCGGAAGCCTTAGCCTAATCCCACTGGTCAGCCTGGTAGTCGTGCCGAGGTGGATATGACTTGGGGTGACCTATGTGGTCATGACCCGGGGGTTTGTGGGCGGCTAGGCGAGGTTGTGCCATGGCTGGGTGTCGGCTAATGTCGAATGATCCGTTCCCGGACGATGACGTGCGTGTGGGTAAAGCGTACACCTCTGCAGAGTTTATATAATTCCATTCGAATGGAATAGACGGGTTATGGTGTGGACACCACCAGTGAATGAGCTACCTGGTTACATGAGATAAATGATGATGATGATAAGGACACTGGTTTACCTTCAGTAATGCATTTGTTAACTGCATTGTTGTCGTTTGATCATTGCATGATAAACTGTAACCCCCTCCCTGTATGGGCGAGGTGGGACTTGCTGAGTACTTTTGTACTCACTCCTTGTTGACTTGATGCAGAGGATCCATATTTTGTGCCCGTGGACTGCGAGTAGTGTTCGTGCCCTACACCTGAGCTAGAAGTGGTACCGTTGCCCTAGAAGCCACCATGACCGACGAGGAGATTACCCTAGCTTTTATATGTTGTACTATCGAGTTTCTGGTCTATATTGTAATATTAATCGAACGTTCTAAATAAAGCTATGTATGACTATGGTACCACTGTTGTAATGTATTTTCGCCAGAGACTGTTTTCTGGTCCTTAATACATGTTTAGCTCGGTCGGTTAGACCTGGGCGCTTCACAGTTTCTCACGCTTCTTCGACCTTAGAGGGTGGTCTAGATCGTGGGGACACTTGGCTCTTAACGCCGGCCAAGGTTACCTAGCTCCTATGGGTACGACCGAGGGTGCTTCAACTTCTGAAGGTGCTGCTAAGGATAACCTAGCCCTTGAGGGTGGTGCTGAGGGTGACCCAGCCCCCAAGGGTGCCGAGATTGGTTCCTCTTTAGCTACCTCCATGGATGTTCACGTCACATCACCACCTGTTCAATCTGAGGAACCTGTGGTGATGAGTTTGCCTACTGCTCTTGTCGGTCCGGTCACCTTAGAGGCTAGTGGCCCGGATGCTGGGAATCTGTCGCTTGCTATCGGAGCTGAGGTCTCCTTGATTGATGCTCTCAACCTTGTCCCTATCCATGCTCCATCAACAGACAGTGCACCGATGCCTCCAGCTCTAGGATTTCCTTTATTTCTTTCTAACCTCCAAATGAGCTGATCTCTGCCTTGCCTTATTTATGTTGACAAATGGGTTCTCTTGCTAACTTTTGAGCTTGTAGAATGTCCTCAACTCTGTGTCGGCCCAGTTGAAATCTTGTGGCGCTCCTATCCTCGATCAAGTTTCGTCTTTGATGCAGTGGAATCCTCTCCTGCTTTAGAGGCAAATAGATGATCTAAAGGCCTCAAACTTTGGTTAGTGGGTCTGCAGCTTTCTTTTGTCGTTTATTGCTTCTCTTGTTTTACATCTTGCATTTGTTCCTGTTGCTTCACCAACTTTAACTCAATAGTGCTCCGATGCTAAGGAGAGGTATGCCCAGAGTCAAGCTGATCTGAACTAGGTTTCTGCGTTCTTGGATAGCGCTCGGACCCTAAACTCTTCCTTGAATGCCCAACTTGATTCAGAGAAGATGGCTCATGAGGTAGATTTTCCTGACTGCTTCTATTTTTCCCCTTTGCTTCAATGCTTAGTGCTCTTCTTGCCTGTAGGAGGAGAGGCAAACGCTTCTTGATTCTCACAACAATCTGGATAGATTATATCGTGATGCTAGCAATTCCCTCACTTTCCTAGAGAGGAGCCATCGCTTTACTATGTCGGAACTGGACCATCATAGGGATGAGCTTAGGGCTTCCTAGATTGAAGTATCACGACTTGATAAGCTACTGTCTTTGAAGGATTCCGTCATCAAGGAGTTGTGTGCCTTGAAGAAACTTGTTACACAAGAGTTGGAGGCTGCTCATCACAACATTAAGGCCTTAGAGGATGACCGTATTGTTATGAAAGCGATGTGTGACTAAGTAATGGACAAGACTGTTCGCGCCGGGCGAATCCTAATGAGAAGACCTCGGGTTGTGGTGCCTGAGGACATCGTTGCTGACGTTCTCGCTGCATCTGCTGGCATGGGCAAACCTTCTTCCTCTGGTAATCCTGCTGGCAAGGTTCCCTGCAAAAATACTCCTGCAAAATGATTTGTTCGGATGAGAAAATACTTTTCATTGAGTTAGTATGCTTAGCGAGACAGTGTATCACAGATTTCATGTGTGTGTGATCATGTTACGCTTGAACTGATTGTTCCATTAGTAGGGCGTCGAGATCACCCTTGAATATGTGAGCATGTTATATTTCTTTGTGGCATTCCTGATTTGAGCTCACTGTTTTGTTAGTAGGGTATAGTGATCACCCTAAGTTGTGTAAGCGTGAGCATGTCGCAGCGACTTAAGGCATTTCCGACTTAAGTCGATTGCTCCATTAGTAGGGTATAGTGATCACCCTAAGTTGTGTAAGTGTGAGCATGTCGCACCGACTTAAGGCGTTTCTGACTTAAGCCAATTGCTTCGTTAGTAGGGTATAGTGATCACCCTAAGTCGTGTAAGCGTGAGCATGTCACACCGACTTAAGTCGTTTCCGACTTAAGCCAATTGCTCTGTTAGTAGGGTATAGTGATCACCCTAAGTTGTGTAAGCGTGAGCATGTTGCACCGACTTAAGGCGTTTCTGACTTAAGCCGATTGCTTCGTTAGTAGGGTATAGTGATCACCCTGAGTCATGTAAGAGTGACGCGCCGATTTCAAGTTCAGTCCGACCTATGTCAGTTGTTGATCAAGAACTTGTATGCCTTGGAACATGGAATCTTTATTGATAATAAAACCTTCTGCTTACAAAGTACAACTCGTCCCCAAGAGTTGAGGCATTGTTACGGATAGAATTTCCTGAGGTGCTCAATATTCCATGAATTCACCACTTCGGTGCCATCCATTTGAGTGAGCCGGTAAGATCCTGGCCAGGTAACCTCTGCAATGATGAATGGTCCTTCCCATGGTGGTGACAGTTTGTGCTATCCTTCTCCCATCAGTACTCGGTGGAGGACCAAATCTCCCACTGTGAAGGATCGATACCGCACTGCTTTGTCGTGATAGCGCCTCAGGGTCTGCTGGTATCTAGCCAACTGAATGACCACATTTAGCTGCTCTTCCTCTAGTATGTCGATGTCCTCTAGCCTGATTGCTTCTGCCTCAGTTATGCTTTCGAATGTTAATCTAGGTGCTCCAAAGATCAGGTCCACTGGTAATACCGCCTCCGACCCATATACCATGAAGAATGGCGTGTTTACGTGTAAAGCTCGGCTCGGCTGGTTTCGTAGGCTCCAGACCACATATGGTAGTTCCCGGATCCATTTTCCTGCGAGCTTCTCGCTCTTGTCAAACACCTTTTTCTTGAGTGCATCGTGTATCATCCCGTTGGCTCTTTCTACCTGCCCATTAGCTCTTGAGTGTGCCACTGATGCATACTTGATCTGGATGCTCCTCTGCTCGCAGAAGTCAAAGAACTCTGAGCTAGTGAAGTTAGATCCTAGGTCTGTAATAATGCTGTTAGGTATTCCAAACCTGAAAATTATGTCTTGAATGAACTCCACTACCCTTGCTAAGGTCAAAGAGGTGATGGGTTTGTATTCAATCCATTTTGTCAATTTATTAATGGCAACCAGTATGTGTGTATATCCCCCTTAAACTTTCTTGAAGGGCCCAATCATGTCTAGCCACCAGCATGCAAACGGCAGGTCACAAGAATAGTCTACAACTATTGCACGGGTGGATGTTGCTACTTTGATAAGAACTGGCATGCCTAGCACTTCTGGACTAACTCTGCTGCATCATTTTTTGTTGTTGGCCAATAGAACCCGGACCTAAAAGCTTTCCCTACTAGAGTCTGTGACGCTGCATGCACGCCACATTGCCCAGCATGGATTTCGTCCAACAGCTGCTTTCTAGTAGCCGAGTGAATACACTTCATGAGGACTCCTCCTGCACCTCTTCTGTATAGTAGACCCCCTATGATAGTATAGTGGGCCAACTGTCTCGCAATGCGCTCTGCAGCGGCCTTATCATCTGGTTCTTCCTCGTTTCTTATGTATCTAATAATTGGCTCCCTCCAGTCATTGGGATCTGCTCTTACCTGACCTAGAACGTGGCGTTCCTCCATCTGATCTGTGGTGACACTCGGTTGTTGTATCTCTTGGATGAAAACCCTAGGTTGGACCTAGGCCCGACTAGACCCCAGTTTTGATAGCGCATCCACCGCTGTGTTGCGATCTCTTTCCACGTGGTGGAATTCTAATCCTTCGAATTTGTCCTCTAGCTTTTGTACTGTTGCACAATATCTGTTCATTGAATCGGTTGAGCAATCCCAGTCTTTGTTCACTTGGCTTATGACCACCAGTGAGTCGTCGTACACCATTAATCTATTGATGCCGAGTGAAATGGCGATGCCTAGTCCATGAACCAGGGCCTCGTACTCTGCAACATTGTTGGATGCCAAAAACAGGAGCTAAAGTGCATACTTGAGCTGATCACCTCCAGGAGCGATAAAAGAGAATTCCTACTCCTGCTCACTGTAATCTTAGTGAGCCATCGAAGTACATTCTCTAGATTTTAGCAACTTCTGGGCTTTCTGGGACCTGGTGCTCAGTCCACTCTGATAAGAAATCAACCAGTGCCTGAGTATTTATCGCCGTGTGAGGTCGGAACTCTATATCATGAGCTCTGATTTTGCATGCCCACTTGGCTGTTCTCCCAACAACTTCCTTGTTGTGGAGTATATCTCCTATTGGAAACCCTGTGACTACTATGACTTTGTGGTCGTCAAAGTAGTGCCGGAGCTTGCGAGCTGTTAGAAGTATTGCATATAATAGCTTCTGAACTTGAGGGTACCATATCTTTGAGGAACCAAGGACTTCGCTGATAAAGTAAACCGGATGCTATACTGGGTATGCGTGCCCTTCTTCTGCCCGCTCGACTACCAACACGGTGCTCACCACGTGAGTCGTGCAGGAAATATATAGCAGCAATCTTCGGCCGGCCGACCAAACGTAGCTCGGTGTGGTGGCTTGAGCACTGGTGGTGTGGTCAAGAACTTATTTAGTGCATCCAAGGCTTCATGTGGTTCTGTGGTCCACTGAAATTTGTCCACCTTTATGAGCAACTTATAGAACGTCATTCCTTTCTCGCCTAGCCTTGATATGAATCTGCTCAGCGCTGCCATGCATCCAGTGAGCCTTTGTACCTTCTTCTATGATCGAGGTGGCTCCATCCTCATAATGGCTTCAATCTTCTCTGGATTTTCTTCTATTCCCCGATGGCTGACGATAAACCCAAGTAGCTTTCTAGCCGGCACTCCAAACACGCATTTATCTGGGTTCAACTTCCATCGGTAGCGTCTCAAGCTGTTGAAGACCTATTGCAAATCCTTGATGAAGTTGTCTGAGTTTTCTGTCTTGATGACCACATCATCAACATAAGCCTCCACTCGCTTGTCCCAGTGGTTGGCTAAGCATGTCTGGATGGCCCTCTAGTAAGTCGCTCTAGCGTTCTTGAGGCCAAACGACATGGAGGTATAGCAAAAGGCTCCAAACGGTGTGATGAATGCAGTCTTCTCCTCGTCTTCCTTCGCTAGACTGATCTAATGATATCCAGAGTAGCAATCTAGGAAGGAGAGCATAGAGCAGTCAGCAGTCGAGTCAACTACCTGATCTATTCTAGGGAGTCCGAAGGGATCCTTCGGGTAGTACTTATTGAGATCGGTATAGTCGATGCACATGCGCCAATCAATTTGATTCTTTTTTAGTACAAGAATGGGGTTTGCTAGCCACTCTGGATGCAGTACTTCTCTAATAAACCCTGCCGACACTAGGCGAGCTAACTCTGCACAAATGGCTTCTTTCTTGTCAGGTGTGAAACGACGCAACTTCTATCAGATTGGTCTTACCTAAGGATATGCTTTGAGTTTGTGCTCGGCTAGTTCTCTCGGGACTCCCGACATGTCTGCAGGTTGCCATGCAAACACATGTCGATTGTCTTGTAGGAACTGGACGAGCGCGCTTTCCTATTTGTCATTGAGTCTGGAGCTGATGATTGCAGTCTTGCATTCATCAAAGAATCCCAGATTGATCCTTTTAGTTTCTTCAGTCGGCCGCATAGGAGGTCATAGCTTGAGCTTCGTTCGAGTGGATCGTGAAATTTTCATCCTCCCGTCTGCCATTGGCCTGCACGGGAAGGGCTACTGGGGGCCTAGCAGTGAGAGCCGTCTGGATGGCGCCTCGAAAGCATTTTGTGGCACCTTGGAAGTAAGCGAGCATGGTGATAATCCCCTGAGGCCCTAGCATCTTGAGTATCATGTACGGGTAGTGTGGAATAACCATGAATTTTGCCAGTCTTGGTCTTCCAATGATGGCGTTGTACTTGCAGTCAAAGCACGCCACTTCAAACCTCAAGAACTCAGTTCTGTATTTCTCTAGGGTTCTAAAGGTGACGGACATGTAGATGTGTCCAAGCAGGTACTCCCCTTCGGTCGGCACGATACCGAAGAAAGGAGTATCCGACTCAGTGAGGTCCTCGATGGTGACCCCCAGGGCCTAGAGTGTCCAGGGGAAGGTGTTGATGCTGCTTCCCCCGTCCACCAACACTTTCTTTACCTGGCTTTCTCAGATCATAGGATCAACATGTAGCGGATATTTGCCAGGGTGATTGAAGTGAAGCCAATTGATCAGTTCGGATGAAGGTTATCGTGTGTTCTGACCATCGGTAAGAGGCCGGAGCATTGTTTCGTGGCCACCAGGACCTGCCGATCATTGAGCTTTTGTTGCCTTCTGCTTTCTTGTGCCCTATGGCCTCTGAATATGACGTTGACCTCTCTGTCAATGCATGGGAAAGCCCCACCCCTCCCCTCTTCCTGCTGCTAAGGCTGCCTAGGCTCACCAGGCTCTCCCCAGGGCGGGGGAGGTGGAAGTGGCTAGAACGGTCGGCCATGCTCGATGGAGTGTTTGAAGTCTCTGTAGTTCTGCAGGGTGTGGCACATGTCCTTGTGATACGGACACTGGGAGTCAAGGATCTCATCTAGTGTTCGCACTCCTCCGCGAGGTGCGCCGCGGGCTCGAGCGGCAGGTGGCCCGGCGGTGTGCACCTCCTCGTGGGGCCTCTTTTCCCAGCACTTGTCTGGTTGCTGGTTCAAGTCTCGCCGTGGCGCGGGCGACACGAATTTTGTGCCTCCAAAGAGAATCTGGGCTCGCTCATCCGCGGTGATGTAGATGTCCGCCTCCCTGAATAATTGTTCAGAGGTGGCCGACACCTTTTTGAAGTATGGCTCGGACGAATGCTGAGTCGTTGGATCCCCGATAGAAGTCTTCAATCACAGCCGCCTCAGCGACTTCCGGGATGTGGTTCCATCATCATTTGAAACCTTTTGAGGAAATGATCGGAGAGTCTCATCATTCTAGCGCCTAATGGATTTGAGGTCCCATGGCTGCGCTGGTTTATCGGAGAGGGACTAGAAGTTCACGATAAATCGGTGACTAAAGTCACTCCAGTCGTTGATGCAGTGTCGAGGTAGGAGTTGGAGCCACTACAGCGCGTCCTGCCCCAGGACAATGGGCAAGTACGCCGTCATGACGTCCCTCGTTGCCCCATTAGCCTGGGCGGCTATCGTATATACGGCCAACCAGCCTCCTAGGTCCTGCTTAGGCTCATATTTATCGACGTTGGAGAACTTGAAGTTAGGAGGCCATTGAATGGCTCGGAGACGAGGAGTAAGCGCGGAGACTCCGCACGTATCCTTCTGCCGATGTTAGCACCATCGGTTCCTGAGGAGGGGAGTCGATACTATGTCATCTCGACCGTCCTCAGAATGGGCAACTGGTCGAAGCTTGCTGCCGACTCAATTCATGTTGCACGGCTTCACGCCTTGTACACCATTGATCTCGGTTGTACTCCTCCTGGTTGCCTTATCTCGTTTTCATGTCATCGGTCGCGCAAAGCGCTGATGGTGCTTCATGCATCTCCTCGACTGTTGATGGCATGACGCGGGTCGTTTGCGGGATGCGCGAGGGGTAGAAGATGATTAGCCGCCTATGTAAGCAGTAGCCGGTAGCCTTCCGTGTCTGGGTTTCACGGAAGACTGTCGGCTATCTGAGCCAACACTCCTCCAACTTCACTCAGCATGTTTAACGCTCGAGCAAAGTCGGGGTATAGGTTTCGAGCGATAAGAGGATTCTCTCACCGAAGTCTAGCAACATGTTCAGCTAGCTCTCGCTCCTGAGCCTATCGGCGATCGCGGCGGCGGGAGTTGTGTCTTTCTCGGTTGTACTCGTTCATCGGGAGTTTCCCCCACTTCTGAGGCTTGTCCCGAGATACGGGTTGTGCCGGATCCCGTTCTTCGACTTCATGATGTCGCTGCACATTTCGGTGTTTGTTTCTTCGTCGTCGGGCATCACGCTAGGGAGGTTCCTCCCCTTGCATGGTAGGCTCATCATCGAAGATGGGCGTTGACTCCAATCTCCCCTGAATGAAGAGGACATCAGCGTAGAAAGGAGTAGGTATGACTGCGTTCTTCTTCCATCCTCCTTTAAGGGCGGAGGTATCGGAAGGGTGGCTCGGTGTGTTCTCCTTCCCCGATACACGATGTTTACTTCCTTCTTCCGAGTGATCCGTGTCCACTCCTTAGTAGACGAGGTGGACAATGGAGTTCTTTGGGTTAGTCAAGCCCTGACTGATTAGTCTCCCTTCTTCGAGGGCCTCCTGAGTCCTGGCTTGTGTGGGGCCATCTTCTCCCCGAGCTTGTGAACGGGGGCACGTCCCACGGACTTGCTTTGGCTTCCCTCGGGATTCCTGAGGAGGATTTCTTCTCAAGTGGATCTGCTATGCGATGTAGAGTTCCCTCTATGTCTGCTATGCATGAGATGGTTCCGAAGCAGAACATGGCTCCTGGGCGTGAGAGTGATCTTGTTCTTGAAGATGAAGGCCATTGAGCTAACTTTGATCAACGACACATCCCCTACCTGGCGCGCTTAGCAGTCGGTGTTTAGTGTCCGACTGCACACCTGGGGGTACCCTTGTGGTGCTTTTGGGTAGGACGGTGTCGCTGATTGTAGTTCGATGGTTCATGCCAGTTGCACGAGAAAGAGAGTCAGACGATTTTCTACAGGTTCGGGCCGCTTTGAGAGGTTGTAATACCCTACTTCCTAGGGTGGCTTTGTATGTGTGGTGTGTTTACAAGCAGTGTTTCCCGAATGGGGAGATGCTAATGATATGAAAATGGTAGTGTTCCCCTTAGGCCTTTGTCGGCGTTCCGAGACCGGGGGTCCCTAGGCCGACGAGTGAATGTCGCCGCGTGCCCAGCCCAGATGGGTCGATCGCGAGGGCGAGCGCGAAGGGGGGAGAGCGAGGCGGCCGGAGACCGGCGTGAGAGAGGTGGGAACCACGGCCTTCGTGTTCGTCCCGCGCCCAGGTCGGGTGCGCTTGCAGTAGGGGGTTACAAGCATCCACGCGGGAGAGGGAGCGAGCGGCTCCAAGCGAGCGCCTGTTCTCGTCCTCGTCCCCGCGCGGCCAACCTTCTCTAAGAGGGCCCTGGTCCTCCCTTTTATAGGCGTAAGGAGAGGGTCCAGGTGTACAATGGGGGGTGTAGCAGAGTGCTACGTGTCTAGCGGAGGTGAGCTAGCGCCCTAGGTACATGCCATTGTGGCAGCCGGAGAGATCTTGGCACCCAGCTGGTGTGATGTCGTGGCCGTCGGAGGAGCGATGGAGCTTGGCGGAGGGACAGCTGTCGGAGCGGTTGAGTCCTTGCTGACGTCTTACTTCGTAAGGGGGCTGAGAGCCGCCGTCGTCACAGAGCATGCGGGGCGCCATCATTGCCTATCTGGCGGAGCGAGCCAGATGGGACGCCGGTCTTGTTCTCTGTGGCCCGAGTCAGCTCGGGTAGGGTGATGATGGCGCCTCCTGTTGACGTGGCTGGTCTGCGCCCTAGGTTAGGCGATGTGGAAGCTCCTCCGAAGCCGAGGTCGAGTCCGAGCCCCTGGGTCGGGCGAGGGAGATTGCGGCTGGTGCCGGGGCGGAGTCCGAGCCCTGGGGTCGGGTGAAGCGGAGTTCGTCGTCTTCTGGGGCCGAGCCCAAGTCCGAGCCCTGGTCGGGCGAGGCGGAGATCGTCGTCTTCTAGGGCCGAGCCCAAGTCCGAGCCCTGGGTCGGCGGAGTTCGCCGTCTTCCGGGACTTAGCCCGACTCCGAGCCCTGGGTCGGGCAGAGCTGCCGTCTTCCGGGACTTAGCCCGAGTCCGAGCCCTGGGTCGGGCGGAGCAGAGTTCGCCGTCTTCCGGGACTTAGCCCGAGTCTGAGCCCTGGGTCGGGCGGAGTTCACCGTCTTCCGGGACTTAGCCCGAGTCCGAGCCCTGGGTCGGGCGGAGCGGAGTTCACCGTCTTCCGGGACTTAGCCCAAGTCCGAGCCCTGGTCGGGCGAAGCGGAGCTTCCTATGGTGCCTCCGGTAGGGCCTGACTGCCTATCAGTCTTGCTCTGTCAAGTGGCACTGCAGTCGGAGTGGCGCAGGCGGCGCTGTCCTTCTGTCAGGCCGGTCAGTGGAGCGAGTGACGGCGGTCACTTCGGCTCTGCTGGGGGGCGCGCGTTAGGATAAGGGTGTCAGGCCACCTTTGCATTAAATGCTCCTGCGACTTGGTCGGTCGGTGCGGCGATTTGGTCAGGGTTGCTTCTTAGCGAAGGCAGGGCCTCGGGCGAGCCGGGAATATGTTCGCCGCTGAAGGGGGGCCTCGGGCGAGACGGAAATCCTCGGGGTCGGCTGCCCTTGTCCGAGGCTAGGCTCAGGCGAGGCGTGATCGTGTCCCTCGAATGGACTGATCCCTGACTTAATCGCACCCATCAGGCCTTTGCAGCTTTGTGCTGATGGGGGTTACCAGCTGAGAATTAGGAGCCTTGAGGGTACCCCTAATTATGGTCCCCGACAGTAGCCCCCGAGCCTCGAAGGGAGTGTTTGCACTCGCTTGGAGGCTTTCGTCGCACTTTTTTGCAAGGGGACCAGCCTTTCTCGGTTGCAGTTTTGTTCCGGTGGGGGCACGCGAGCGCACCCGCCGGGTGTAGCCCCCGAGGCCTCGAAGGAGTGGTTTCACTCCTTCGAGGTCTTAATGCCTCGTAATGCTTCGGCTGATCTGGTCATTCCCTCATGCGAGCTGGCCGTAGCCGGGTGTACGGTCGGGTCCCAAGTTCTCGGGCTGGTATGTTGACGCTGTCAACGGTTCGGCCGGAGCCAGGTTTGCGAGAGCAGCCCCCGAGCCTCTGCACAGGGCGAGAGGGCGATCAGGGACAGACTCGGCTTTTTTACATACGCCCCTGTGCCTTTCCACAAGGAGGAGGGGGGAAAGCGCCATGTTGCCCTCGAGTGGGCATCGAACATGGTGTCTCCGTTGAGCTGCAAGCGGGTGATCCGAGTGGACGTCTGTGCCCCGTTCGTTAGGGGTCGGCTAGGGGCCCAGAGGCACACCCAAAAGTACTTGCGGGTTCTGCCAGACCCGGTCCCCTGGCGACGGGGTCCGAGGGCTCGATGCCTCCCTCTGATGGGATTCTGTTACAAGATCGTTCTCGCTGGTCTCGAAAATGTCCTAGGGTACCTCGGGAGCGCAGCCCGAGCCTTGGTTATGTATGGAACGTACCCATGGTCAGCGTCTGAGGCGGCTGTGAACCCTTCGGGGGCCAGCCTTCGAACCCCTGATCAGTAATGGGCACGGAGCCCGAGTAGCCTGAGGCGGTCGTTGAACCCTTTCGAGGGGCTGGCCTTCGAACCTCTGACCAGTAGTGGGTGTAGGGCCCACGCGATCTGAGGCGGCTGTTGAACCCTTCCGGGGGGCCTGCCTTCGAACTCTGATCAGTAGGGGGGCTCGGAGCCTGGTTCCTTCTCGGGGAAGGATCCTTTTCGGGGTATCCCCCTTTCCCGGTCCCTGTTGCAAGAGAGAGAAAGAGGAAAAACGGAAAAGGATATGAAATCGAACGACGCGGCGTACCTTTTTGGACGCGGTCATTATGGCGAAGGCGAAGCGTCGCCCGCTTCTCATGCCAGAGGCGCCGCGTGTCCCGCCGCGGAGTTAATGCGACGGGGCGAGTGGTTGGAGGGGCGACCGTTGCGCGTGCGCGAGCCGTTTGAGGAACGGATCACGGGCGCGTTGTCTTCACGCCGTGGGAGAGGGTTCTCTCGTTGCCCCCGAATGGGAAGTAAGCTCGGCTGACGACGTGACCGCTGCACCTGCTCGCCTGCCGCTGCCATTACTGCCGGCCCGTCTTCGGTATTGACCGTCGCGCCAGGCTGAAGCCGCTGGGCCATGCGCTGGGTGGCCTCGAATCGCGGTATTGGTTCCGCAGTCGAGGAGGCGCGGTGGTGGTGGTGGCAGGTGGCGATGCAGTTACTCACACGTAGCAACCGGCGCACCGGTTGCATGACGCGTGGGCCTGGGCCTCCGTGCCGGCGTGTTGGGAGTCGGAGAAGTGCGCCCACTTGGCGCGGTTGCATGCCGCCTGCATGGCTGCCCACCCTTTCGCCCGCTGGTCTGGGCAAAAGTGGAGGGTCGCTTGTAACCGCTGGGCGGTTGTATGCACCGCGCGCGGCGGTTTGGCTTCTTCTGCTCTGAGTCGGCTTGCATGACGTGTGGGACCCAGCCCCCGCGCCGTAGGGGAGGACCTTGGAGTGTGTTGGGAAGACTTAGCCCGTGACTGGGGACGCGAGTAGGGAGAACCGCCCTTAAAAGGACGGTGACCCCCTTGGAAGGCGACCATGTCTTCGCGCTCCCCTATGCATCGTGTCTTTCACCTTCCAAGCCCCCGGATGGGGGAGATCCGCCGTCTTTCCGCCTCGTCGTTGGGGGAACGCAACTCCGCGGGAGTTGGTACCTTTCAGCCATTGTTCGGCTTCAAGGATTTTCATCAGCCAGCCCGGCTGCTCCCCCTCGCCGGGGGTCACCCAAGACGGTGACCACCAGCCCCTGGATGGGGAGGAGCAAGCTGGGCTGTGATCTTTGCCCCGCCCCCAGCTGGTCTTCATCATCCCCGCTGGGGCGGGGCCCGGCCAAGCCGTGCTCTGCCCCTGCGCGGGTCGGCCGACCGCCTCCTCTTCCAGCTTCTGGTGGTGGAGACCATCCTCCAGTTCTGCGGAGGATACGTCCTCCAGTCATGCTGGGGAGGCGGTCTGTTGCTGTCCAGCTAGGATGCAACATTCCGTCCTCTTCCTCGCTTGCGTGGCGAGGACAGGAGTGAGGACCTGCCGATGCGCTTTGGGGCGACCCGCGTTTGCTGGTGATTCGCCCAGAGCTTGTCGCTCCACATGGGCTTCCCCGTCGTGGAGGTTGTCCATACCCGCGGGGATGGAACCGGAGTTCCGTTTGTAATGGCACCTTGAGTGCCGGTGTTTTTGTTCATTGTGGCTGTCGGGGCCTGAACATGTATGTAGTTTCGGCACGGAGCCGTGTTTTTTCCTCCTTTTCGAGCACTAAGACTCGCCTGTTGGTTGTCTGAACCGCTTCACCAAGCGTGAGTCGCCTCGTGTACAGGTGACGAGTGAGGTATCCGTATCCCGGAGGCGTAGGAGTCCCTCGGCTCGGTCGGCCTTGTTGTCCGAGGCTTCTCTAACTTAGTTAAAGGAACCCTCAGCCGCTCTTCGATGAGCTGAGGCCAGGGGTAGCGGCGTCAACATGAACAGAGGCGGAGTTGGCTCGAAAGGAAAATCTGGTTGGTCGGAGCCTGGCCGGGTCGTCCGTTAGCAGGACCGACGCCGGAATTGACCAGCCGAGGCCTCGGGTCGGGCTGACGTCCTTGGAGGGCAGCTGGCCGAGGCCCCGGGGTGACCGGCCGAGCCGCCTGCTCGGGCCAGATTGACGTCCTTGGAAGGTAACTGGCCGAGGCCCCGGGGTGACCGGCCGAGCCGCCTGCTCGGGCCGGATTCCCGGAGAAGACCCTGGCGGCGATAGCCCGGGCGTGGTGATGACGTCGTCCTCCAGAGTGGAGATCCTCGGACCGCATCGCCGTCCGAGGCTAGGTCGGCCCTTGCCGAAGGTGTCGTCGATGCCAAGGGTGCTGCTGCTCCCTTCAGCCGTCAAGATCCGAGCCTGCAGGATCGGATTGTCTTGTAGCGTGTGTTTCCTGCGGCCATCGAGGCCTAAACACACCCTCGCCGTGTTGTAAAGCTGCGTCTCTTTTCCTTTTGTTTCGAGTATCTGGACTTTTTTGTCGGTAACAGAAATGTTTGTGCGAGCAAGAGTTGCTTCTCGCGGAAGGTGATGAGTGAGGTATCCGTATCCCGGAGGCATAGGAGTCCCTCGGCTCGGTCGGCCTTGCCGCTTACGCGCACTCTTACCTCCATGGGGCTCTGTCACCGACGCAGTCGAGAAGGCTCGAAGGATCGCTTCGGCAGAAGAGCTTTCGAACGTGAAGACTTGTTCGGTCCGCAGAATCACTTATCCGAACGTGAGTTACTTATCGCAGAAGGTGACGAGTGAGGTATCCGTATCCCGGAGGCGTAGGAGTCCCTCGGCTCGGTCAGCCTTGGCTGCTTACGTGTACTCCGTCGTTTTCAGGATCCACTTTCGAAGTAGCCAAAAAGCGCGAAAGACATTCTGGCAGAAAAGATTTTTTCGAGGAAAATTTGGACGCAGAGGGGGTTCCCCCTTTTAGCCCCCGAGGGAGGGTCGGGCTTTGCCGAGGCGAGGCCGACCCTTCCTTGATGACTAAACTTTGCGTGGGTGCGAGGTATATGACCAACTTGAAAACATCTTAAGGGTAGAAGCGACGTAGCTGTTGGATGTTCCAGGCGTTGCCGTAGACCTCGCCTTGACTGTTGGCCAGCTTGTATGTTCCGGCTTCAGAACCTTGGCGATGACGAATGGCCCCTCCCAGGGAGGCGTGAGCTTGTGTCGCCCTCGGGCGTCTTATCGCAGCCGAAGCACCAGGTCGCCCACCTGGAGGTCTCGGGACCAGACCCCTCGGGCGTGGTAGCGTCGCAGGGACTGCTGGTACCGCGCCGAGTGTAGCAAGGCCTGGTCCCGAGCCTCCTCCAGCTGGTCCAGCGAGTTTTTCGGCTGACTTAGTTGCTTTTGGTCGGTGTAGGCCCTCATCCTCGGGGAGCCGTATTCTAAGTTTGTGGGCAAGATGGCTTTGGCCCCATAGACTAGAAAGAACGGCGTGAAGCCCGTGGCTCGGC